>JAUIMW010002437.1:0-10721 GCA_033557785.1 Enochrus cinctus | reverse complement strand
TATACTGTTATAATGTTCTTGTATTCTTTTTTCTCATCTTTTAGCTTCACTGTTAGAATTCTTTCTGTAAATACATTTGAATATAATGTTTTTTTATCTCTTGGCGATAAGGTCCAAAGGCGTTTAAATGTTCAAAAAACACCGGTTTTACTAAAAAAGTGACAAAATGTCGAGCACAGTTTAAAATGTAAAAATTTTTTAAATACTTTTACAAAAATAAATTCCTCCGGTATATCAGATCATTCTGATCAAAGTATAGAAATAATAGTTCAAAGTTTAAAAGAGGAGAGGTCCCACTGAGTGGAGTTTTAACTACTCCGAACCTAACATTATCAACCTGTGTAACTCACTCTCAACTGAAGACTGGTCTGCTGTCTATATGTCCAATACTCTACAAGAAAAGATAATAGCTGGGTAACTTCATAAATTAGAAGATAAAATGGAAGTAACTGAATATTTTAGTGACATCTTTTTAACGATATTCATGTTTTAACAACATGATTCCCATCACTGTTATTTAAAGGGTCCTCCCATATCAAGCTGACGTTTTAGTACATTTATTTGTTGCATCTTTTGAGACTAGAGAACTTCCAATGGAAGTAAAGTAAGTTACGGTGGAGCCCTTATTTAAAAAAGATGACCTCTGCAGTGCAAATAGTTATAGGTCAATAGTACTTCTTAGCTCTCAAAGACACAACATGGTTTTCGCCTAGGACTTTCTATTTCCATGATGTCTCGAAGACGGTTTTACTGTCATAGACTTACCGTTTAATATGTCCAAGGCTTTCGATACTATTTAACACTCTTTTGTAATTGAAAAGAATGGAGACTTTTTGTATTCGTGGTGTAGTACTCATATGTCCAACCATATTTATCTAATAGAACATTATGTGTTGATGTACATGGAGTACGATCTTCAAGGTATCTTGTGACCAAAGGTGTGTTCTGGTCCAGCCCATGCCTTCATGAGTGAATAAGGATATAATAGGATAAGAACCTCCTGAATAAAATGTCCTGGGTAACTTGTCCTCTTTTGAGGCTAAGCAATATTTAAATACAAATAACAACAATCCTAAAAATACAACTCAAATATCTATTCCCTGGTTCAACCCTCAACACCTCCCTTCATTAAGAAACACCAACCCTAACTCCAACAACAACAATGATCTCGCTAGCCCACCCAGTAAAATCCAAAAGAATCATTATTTCTTGTTCCAGTAGATGACAAGGAGCTTACTATCTGCATTGGCGAATTAAAAACAAATAGTGCTTCTGGTTTTGATGGCATATCAGCAAAGGTAATTAAAGATAATCGCCAAACATTTATAGTTCCTATAAAACACATAAAAAATACTATATTTCTAACAGGAAAAGTACCATCACACTTTAAAATGCGATAGTCACACCAAGTAGCTTAGCAAAACTATTTGAGAAATGCTTTAAAAAAATCTGTTCAGGTTCTTTCCAAAGGTACGCAGGCATCGGCTACATAATAAAAATAGAATAGCCTATAATCCCATGATACTTAGCATCACTAGCCAATAAAACTATATCATCAGCGTACTGCACTGTCAAGATATGTATTTTGGTTAGGTAGTACCTTATTGGGGGAGTTGACATTCATGTTCAAGATATGTGAAGAAATAATTAAGCCTTGAGAGAGTCCTAGAGAAGTAAATTTTGGACTGATAGTCCTGCTAAATTGAAGAATCCTAATTTATTCTTAATATGTATATTCTTCAATATAAACGGAGCCAGTTCAGCCGAGCGAACCGTCAGATCAATAACGTTGTGTCCTGATTTAGGTTTAGTGAGAAAAGTAGGAGAACCGTTTTTCATAACACAAACATCCAGTACCTGTATTGAATCAGAAAAAGTAGTATGTACTTCTTGAGATATGCTATAAAATCCTTTGGAGTGACCCTTTTGTCATACTATTTGTAAGCAGATTTTATCTATTATAGGATCTGATTTCAATATTTCTATATTTTTTTACAACTATGATGACCTTTGAGTACTGCATCATGTTTGAAACTTAGAGTGGAGGACTTTAAACTGGTCGTTTTTAAACCGGTATTCCCTAAAGTGGATGATCTTAAACTGGAGTTCTACTGTAATTGCACAGGAAAGGTTATTATTCGTATTACATTATGCATTTTTGCATTATAGCTTTCTTCAATAAAGTAGATTAGTATGTAACAAACCACCTTTTTGTAAAGTTTTAAGGGGAATAAAAGTTTTTTTTTTATTTGAACAGCAGATAGTGCATCTAATGCTCAGCCGAGAAGGACGCGTCGCCTCGCCATCTAATCTGTGCTAAACTAAACTAAAAGTACTCCAATACCTACCCTCGCCTGAAGAACGCCATCCAGGGAACACTCCAGATCTCCATACACACACAAGATGGGCTTCCATCTTCTGACTTACTTTACCTCCTCCCTCAATCACGATGTCTAACACCAAGCCCCCTGACCTCAGTTTATTAACGGACGAACAGCTCATGAGTCTTGGAGACGAAACCAAGACCTTGTACTACCTCATCCAACGAACATGATGAATGATGATGATAGAGTACTCCATAAAGTAAATTCCCTGCAGCAGCTTCAATGTCTTGTGCTTCTTTTCTCTCAAGTCTTTGTTTTATCCTGGCTTCTTTGCTCTAGTGCTCAGCCTGGATCTCGGCCCTATCAATGCTATTGTTGTCCTCCAATCATACACATGAGCGCTTGGGCCAGCGATGACGTTCATATCCGACAGAAAGGTGAGAAAAGCACCAGCATCTTCATTAAAAGTGCATCCAGATACATAGGGTGCAAATTCAACAATTTGTTTGCTGCCATCTAATTTTTTTCGGTGCAATTCTCCAAAATAGCTGGTTCAAACTTTCGGTGACCTTTTTAGTTAAACCTCCAAACACCTTTCCAGAAGTTCGTCTTTACTCAAATCTTCGTAAATCGGTTTGATCGCTTGTAAGACATATTCTGGAAGTGGATTGTAATTATGTCTGAAATTTTCCAGTTCTGTTGTGGCCAAAGCTTTTTGATTTGGATACCACGAGTTTTCACCGCTCGGGCACTTATCGTGTTGGGGGTTATTGTCTGTTGACTGCTGGTGGTAGAACGTTGCCTAGATTGCATTTTTCATTTCTTCTAGCGAATTACCAATATTTTTCCCCCATTTTCACAACTTCATCTTGTACAGTATTTTTTACCAGATCACGTAGACGTTTTCCCATTCATTTTTGCACGTGATCTACACATTCTTTTTTATTTTTAGTAAAATTTTCACCATAAGGTTTAGCTTTCATTAAATTGCCATAAGTTTTACTGTCACCGTCTCCGATATAGTTGCTGATCTTTGCTCCGTACTTTTCTCCTTAGCGGCGAAACATTTCGATAACAGCAAACCAAATTTCTTGACAAAATTATAAAATCACAAGCGCATGATCGAACGTACAACGACAAACTGACGCTCGTCTCTTGTTTCAATATATTGTATAGGATACATACAAATATAAAACATGTCTTTATGGCTTTACCTACCTGGTTATATTAAATAAAATATTCTAGAAACCCTCGAAACTAAATAGAATATTCACGAAACAGGATAGTTGACCAGAACAATAAAAGTGAATAAGCTGTATACCCGCTCGACAGCAGCACTTAAGGACAGGGGACTAACTATAGACCATAACTTCAAGAGTTTTGCTCAGATCGATTTAAAATTTTAAGAATATATTCTTGAAATGTTTAACAATAAAATAAGACAAAAAAAATAGATTTTTCGAAATACCCCCCCCCCCAAATCACCAATAACGAAATTTCCGTCTCCTCAGTCCTTGAACTCCAAAAAGTAAGTAAGACTCTCCAAAGCCATTCTCTGCACCCTCATGACAGCCTTCCCTGACAGAAGAGAAAACATCAGAAAGCACTTTAGCAACACTCTAAAAACATGGTTGAACTTTACTCTTAATGCCCACTTTCATGGCCTTTGGCCGGCCTGCACCCTGGTGTAAATAATTACGTCATTAATCAAACACACTTCACACACCCACAAACACACACACCATTACACTAACACAAAGAGAATATCAGGCAAGAGAGTTAAAACAACATCTCATGATACTCAACTATACTAGCCAATAAAACTATATCATCAGCGTATTGCACTGTCAAGATATGTATTTTGGTTAGATAGTACCTTATTGGGGGAGTTGACATACATGTTGAAGATCAGTGTCCTACAATCCACATAACTTCAGAAAAATGCAGCAGCTTTGTCAGAGAGACCAATGAAATGAAGGATAGACAGAAGTAACCGATTATGAATGGAGTCAAAAGCCTTCGAAAAATCAAGTAAAATGAGAGCTGTATTCCTACCAGCATCAAGCGAACAAAGGACATTATCAGCGATGGCAGACAGGGCAGTGGCACACCCATGGCCAGGTCTGAAGCCAGACTGGGGCGAAGATCCTGCAACCCACTACAACACTTTGTCCTCACTAGCGGTGTCACATGCGCCTCCTTCTACAAGTCTGGAAACACTCCATCCACCAGACATGTATTGACAATATTCAATATAAACGCGTTTACATTGTCATAAGCTGATGTCATATCAAGGAACACTGCCAAGGTAAAATGTCTACAAGACATACTTTTTAATGAGCTACAACTTATAGAATTTTTCCCTTTTGATCCTCAAAATCTCAGCTATATCTGACATGCTTCATTCTACCAACGCAATGTTTTTCCAATCGAAAAAATCTCGTTTCTAGTAGGAGATTTTGCTTTGTGTGCATACAAAGTGTAAAAAAATTACTTTGCCGTGTCTTTCGCCTCATTCTGGTCATTTTTCGATCAATGCCTCGTTCAAACTGCACTGCACATATTCAGTTAACCCAGATTCCTCAACGCCGAAGACATCCCGTCTCGCTCAGGAACACCAAGAATAAATCGACACAGCAATTCTGTACTCTCTGGATTCGCTCCTACTGAAAGGAATCCAAACACGGGCCATATACGACATCGCAAAAGTTAAAGTGGCTCAACACTAAAGATTCCACCAACTTTTTCCTGAGGGTTGAAAAAAGACTCGCTCTCTGTGGATACAATATCTTGAGACCAGAGAATGCCCTCCTCACAAGAAGAGGAACGTGACTTCCAAATCTCAGGTCAACGTCCATTATTACACCTAGATTCCTAGCCTCTTTAGATGGAGAAATAGTCTCGCCACAAACCCTTATATCTGATATACAATGTTAGCCATCTTAGCCTCTTCCAATCGAAAAAATTGTAAACAGGAGAGGACCCAATATAGAGTCCTGAGGAACACCTGAATTCAATTTTCGAACCCACAACACATCCCCTTTAGTAACGAAACAGTTAACTTGCCATCGTCCAAAGCTCTGACACGAATACGTGATGCTTCGATGCCACGAATAAAAGTATATAAAAGCAGAAATAGGAAAAGTGTCTACTGGTGGACTAAGGAAATAGCATATCTTAACAAGACCTGTATAAAAACCAGAAGAAAAATGACTAGAGAGAAGAAAATCGAAGAAAAGGAAACCCTAAAAATCTGTACAAAAACAAAAAAAAAGCTTAAAACCGCAATCACAAAATCAGACAAATTGAAAGAACTATGAGAGAAACTCCAGAGATATGTGTGGGGTCTTGGATATAAGATTGTGACCAGTAAACCAAAGAGGCAACAAAAAATAGCTCGAAACACAGCTAAAGAAATAGTCAAAAACCTATTCCTAAAACACGAAGAGAAGATTTGGACAAATATCAATCTAACCGGAGTAAAGGAATTTATGATAAATGAGCTCCAAAATCGAGAAAAAAAAATTAAAAGTTGCGACAAGGAATCTTTCATAAGGAATGGAAAAAGGCACGGCTGGCACTAGTGCTAAAGCCAGGAAAAAACCAAACATGGTGGACTTTTATAGGTGTCTATGTATGCTTGGAGTATAGGGAAAACTCTTGAAGAGACTCTTAGTCGATTGCTTAAGCGAAGTTACACAACAAACTGAAGGATTATCGATAAACCAACACGGCTTCATGGCTGGCAGATCTACCGTGACTGCTGTGGGAGAGGTCCTAAGCTTGGCGAAAAAGGAAAGAGAGAAAAAGTTGAAGTTAATTTCCAATAGTAGCGCCATCTATGATGACCTTTGAGAACTGCTCCACTTTTGAAACTTAGAGTGGAAGACTTTAAATTTTCTAGAATAAAGTAGATTAGTCTGAAACAAACCTCTTTTTTGTAAAGTTGTAAGGGGAATAAAAGTTTTTTTTTTGATCTGAAGAACGGATAGTACAAGTAGTGTTTCCTTAACTTTAACCTGTGTTAAACTAAACTAAAAGTGCTCCAACATTTACTCTCGCCTGAAGAATTCTAGGAAACACAGATCTCCATACACACACAAGATAGGTTTCCATTTTCTTATTTACTCTGCCTCGTCTCTCAATCACGATGTCCAACACCAAGCCCTCTGAGCTCAGTTTATTAACGGACGAACAACTCATGAGTCTTGGAGACGAAACCAAGATCATGTACTACCCCACTCAACGGGCAATGACAGGCAAAAATTGATTCTAAAAACTTCTTCCCGTTGCACCCTAACGACGATGAGGGATGGTGGTTGTAAAAATCCGCCGGGTGATACTAGATGGCGGTACCAAACAGATGGTCTCACAAGAGACCACTCATAAAATTTCTCACTAATACGGAAAGCATTGTCATACTTGCACTTCAAGAAACTAGAGCCAGAAACCCTCCAACACTCCCACAATTCACCACATACTACAAACCAGCAATTAGAGGTCACAGTAAAACCTCACTATCACTGTCATAAGCTACTACAAGTCCCCCAGCAACACTGTCAATCTAGATCTTCTCGAACACACATCCAACAACAATCTCATCCTCATGGGTGACTTCAATGCCAGAAATGTTCTCCTAGGCGAAGGAGGTAATCTTCGAATATGGCTCTACTTCCCCCGGTTTCCATCGAATGACATCTTCACCAAACTTTCCTTCCAAAACTGGATTGAACGCCTTTCTCATCAAAAAAGCTACAAGATTTACGGACAATATCATCCCCTTGTATCCCCACCCAGCTAGATTACAGACCCTACCCTTGAAAACCTGTCATCAAAATCCCCCACCCTCTAACAAGACTCCTTGAAAACCACTCTGACACCCCAGAAGCCATCCTCAACTTCCTAGAATCCCTTTCCCTCAACTTTAGGTAAAATGGAAGCTAGTGGTAACTTACGTACAATACAGACATAAAACACTAAACAACACACAAAAAAAGCACACACATTCATGTACACTTAAGTGGAGGAAAAAAAAAAACACCAAAAAACACTTTAAAAAACAAATAGTTGATCTACTACTAGAGTATGGGAGAGAGGCAAGTCTGGAGTATGACTATTTGGGGACCAAAATCACGAATACGTGTCAGTACTGAAGTGGAAATTGAGAAAAGAATCAGTAAAGGATCCTCTAAAATATCAAACAAGAGGAAAGGTCAACTCTACGATGTGATTTTTAAAAGTGTCACACTCTATGGGTGCGAAACATGGCAAATAAACACAAGAAGGGAACAAGAACTATTAGTCACAGAAATGGACTTTTGGAGGCGATCAGTTAGAATTTCACATCTTGAACACATACCTAACACCACAGTTAGAAGCATAATGAAAGTGGAAAGAACCATATTGGAAGACATACAGAAAAAAGAACTTAGCTGGTATGGCTATGTCCAAAGAATGGAGGAGAGTAGAACCCCTAGACAGATTATGAGTTGGAGTTCAATGAAGAGATGAAAGCGATTCAGACCGAAGATAACCTGGAGAAGTGGATGCGAAAAGGCCATGTCAGAATGAGACTCAAGACCAGGAGACTAGAACGACCGAAGAGGACGGAGATGCTTCCTAATCATATTTTTACATGTATATCTAACAGATAAGGAAAGTCCTCTGTCTTTTGTTCCTCAAGTTGCTTTATTTCATCATCTTTGCATTTTAAATCATGTTAAAGTAAATGCTTCGCCATTGGGGACTTTCGTCAAACTTTGAGGGATTTTACAGCCTTGAAAATTTTGGTATGGGAGTGTAATGTCTCCATTCCTTAAATTTGTTTTTAATTTGATTATCCTTTCAGTTCTCGCACCTCCAGGTGCACTACTATCAATGCACTCCTACCTACACTTTACAATCTTCTTATTAAAGAGTGATTAAACTTAAACAAACTCAAACAAATAAAAGTTATACGTTGATGGTAGTGCATCTGGAGGACATTCCATGTATTAGATATGCTATATTTAAATAGTATAAATTCAGGAGACAACTTATATTTAATTTTCTTTGAATTAACTCATCCCTGTGGCTTGAAGCACTTGTCAATTAGATTAATTAACTAAGGATCCTCGACTTAGAGATTCATTGGCTTAACTTCACTGTCGATCACTTTCTACCCACAACTTAGTCTTTCTTTATACCCCAAAGGAACCTCCGCCGCACTGTTGCCTTAATAAACAGTCTGTAGTACTGACTTACTAGTACTACACTCCAACCCTTCCGAACACTGATCTTAAACTGGAGTTCTACTGTAATTGCACAGGAAAGGTTATTATTCGTATTACATAATGCATTTTTGCATTTTAGTTTTCTAGAATAAATTAGATTAGTCTGTAAAGTTTTTTTTAAATAACTAAATAAATTTTGAACGTATAGGGAAACCACATGTAATTTTGACAGGTGCCCCAACTTATTTTAGCGATTACACCACGAGTCCTTCCCAAACATAAACTGAAGTCAACAAGTTGTTAAGTTTGAGCCATTTGTTCAAGCTGAAACTTTGGCGCCGGCGAACAATTACTAACTTAACACTCTCAAAGTTTGGGCATTTAATTATTTTAATTAGGGGAGGACCTGCCGGACCCCGTCATCAGGATTACGATCTACTGCAAAACTGCATTAGCTACGATTCTCCAGAGGTTAAGTCCTAGTGCATTCCGTATATTTATTCAGGAATAAATTTTCTTTCGTAATTGAGTCGTGTCGTTCGAAAAAGGCATCAATCAAACGGCCCAGTTAATTAAATTTAAATAAATCTTAAGTAATTATAGGAAGCTGTACGTTTCTATTAGGACACCCTATAACTTACCATTATCGATCTATTAAATATGTTGCCCGAAATAGCCATTTGTTCGGAGGGTAATAGCTTTCCTCTGACAGCTCGGGTATAAACTAAAATATGGGCCTGATAAACTGACTTATAACGTTCATAAATATAGAGTGTCGATATGTGGTTTTTCTTAGTTCCACGTCCGAATTATTGCAGCTTAAATGTTTTAAAATACGACTCAAACACTTTTCAAATAAAATTTATTTATCGACAATAATAATTTTACAAATTGAGATTGTATATAAGTATTTCGTAAGCTATAAATAAAAGTTATTTACAATTATACAACGAGCAACATATACAATAATTTTTTTAGTTTTATATTTTGTAACATGAATAGAATGAATTTTATCACAATTATTTATTTTTCCCTTAAACATCTAATTTATCTAGCAGTTTAAATCTTAGACTACTCAGTACAATATCTACCAGACTGAGTACAAAAATATGTTACAACACCTGAAATTCCATTTCAAGCGGAATAAACATTTTCTTCATTTATCATTTTACAATTTAAACGTAATAGAAATCGAACAAAAATATGAAAATTATTTTCGGTTTTAATACGTTTCATAAACATGAATGACATATAAATAAAATTAGTTCAAAAGCAAAATTGAACTCGCACCGGCATAGATTTTACATCCTGTATCCATTTATTTTTATTAAATAGAAAAATTAATTACGTTTATAAATCAGGGTGATGTACGTGTACGCTGCATCAAATAAATCCTTTTATTTTTACTGCATATTGTGTTACGGTGTTATATTTTTTAAAACTCCTCAAAAACAGCTCGCGTCCAATTATTAATTAAATTAACTGCCATGTTATTAAACGTAATTAATTTTTACTAAATTTAATTAATTATTTAAAACTTCATGTGCGTATGCCATATAATTAAATTTGAATTTTTTAAATTTTAATTTAAATTTTGGGATACAAAAGTCTTATTTCTTTAGGTTTTTAAACACTAAGTCTTTCATTTTCTTAGAAAATTATCTTACAAATATAAGTTAGCAGACACCTGGAACAATACAAGAGCGTTAGAGGGGTGGTGGTGGGTCCAAGGGGTTAACTTACCTAAATCATTGTATCTAAAAAATGCCCAAAGTAGAAAAATACATGGTGACGTGGGTAGCCATCTAATTTGTGAAACACTTGAACCTTGGCTTCCTGAAAATAAAAATGGAAAAATTTAATAGTTTTTTTAATTAGTAAATTTGAATGGCTATTGATTTTTTTCATTAAATCATGGCTAATAATGGATTTTAGTGGAAATTATATGCATTCAAATAAAACAGAGTATTAAATAGAGGATTAATTTTGCCCCAATACGTGTTGAGATTTAAAAAAGTAGTGTTATTAATAATAATTATTTTAGCAATTACCAGTGTTTGTTTTATTGAAAAATCATTTCCATGCTGTGAATAATGTATTATATTTAGAACCACCAATTGTGTTGATGTGGCTTGCCAAAATAATAGATTTGCTGAGATTTTAAAGTATTTTTCTATATATATAT
>JAUIMW010002436.1:0-10721 GCA_033557785.1 Enochrus cinctus | reverse complement strand
AATGGCCAACTGAAGTTTGCTGTTAGAAACTGAATGCAATGGACAATAAATACGGACAAATAATAGACGAGCAACTGCTGCGATATATTTGCGGCGCGCTGAGTCTACCTGACTTTGACCGCGCAGCTTCCCAAAACTTTTATATTATAAATTAATATAATCTTTAAAAAATTAATTGTTATATTGTAGATCCATTTTAATTTTTCTTATGCGGTAATTCCGTCGTTACTATGTCGGAGTGTGTTTTTATTTGCTAAAATTTTATGTTGTAAACTAGTTCTGTAAATTAATTTGGAGTTTCAGGGTAATTGAAATAGCAAAATTAGGCAATAAAACTGTTATTTTTGAAGAATTATAGAAAAAGTTCAGAAAAAAAGTTCACAACATTTTTTTTACAGTTTTACATTATCTCTATTCTTTAGTGATCCCAATTGTTTCGAAAAATAACTGTATAACCATTTTCTGGAGAAAATGTAATGCTTTAACTTCCTTGCGAACCTGTATATTGACAGTTGCTAGTTCTTCTTTTATTTTTATTTCCTAGCTCCTATTCCGAATTTTATTTTATAGATATGCATAAATAGTAATTTTGTCTCCCAGATCCACTCCACCTTTGATTTCATTACAATATAAAATTATTTCTGGTTTATTATTTTTATTTGGCTTCACAGGTTTACTTCGTTAAAACAACAGTGTTTTACTTTGGCTTGTATGATGCCAAAGTCATGTTGTCCAAAAATCTAAATAACGAGGACGTTATTCTTCTTTCCTTCTTCCTTGGTTCCAGTGGTTTTTTCAGTGTATATTTGAGAATTGAAGAGCTTTCAGCTTTAGGAGTAGTTGACGATACAGGCTTCTACAAATTGTAATGCGATCGTCACAACGAAGTCTATAATGGATTAGTATTAATTTGTCACGAGTCAGAGCAGTGTAAAATGGTTGTCGAAACAAAGAGTTCTGTCCCTAGAGTTCGCTAATGTGCTGTTTTCTCCCTCTATTCTTTCCAGCTACTAGAAGAAAGGTGAAAAATGCATATAATCCTTCCCATATTAATAATTTCTGGTGATTATTTTTCCGGCTTAAGTATTCATTTGTTTGATTGAGCATCGTTATTATCATTTTATTAGTAATAAAAAGTTAAAATAAATCTTTTTTTTTTCTCGTAGTCCATAGCTTTCCCTATGAGTTTGGAAATTATGGGCGCATTGGGTACACTAGATGGAAGCGGGTCAGTACTACTCCAATGCATTCTACTTGGCCATTCTTAATTTGAGTATCATAGTCAACTTCTGAATTGTTAGTTTTAACAATTATATATTCCTCGTTCTCTTCTTCATCAGATGAACATGGTCTTCCACATCCGACACGTCCTCATCATATTCGTAATCAGATTCCTCGCTAGAATAATCAATTCTTCATTCATTTGCACCGAAAAGAGAAATGGGGAAATAAGAATCACTGGCACTGGTATTATATACAATAGGTACGGCCTCGTTCTAATTTCGCTTCTAATGCAATTTCAAAAGAAAGTATGTGATTTTTGGAAGCAAATTATCAAAATTCAATGGAGTACTAAAAATATCCCGCACAGTAACGCAAAGGTTAATATCACAGATTTAACAGATTGTCAACGCAATGTAACTATTAAGCGGTTGTCTTAAGGATTTCTAAGTTAAATGCTTAGAAAGTAGAAAAAGGCAAAACTCTTTAAGGCGGAGTACACTAACAGTACTTTTTTCCACCTGCTTGTCATAAAACGATAGTATTATTTTATTTATTCACATGAAGGTAACTCGGACATTTCGAGAATAGATTTGTTTTGTTTAAAATAGCAACGATATTTGACATAAAATATATCATACAATGTAATAGTATATTTTCATTTTATCCATACAATGTAACATATTTAATTCCTATTGTACATTAATTATATATTTGCATGTTAAAATTTAATTTAATTCAAAAATTAACATTTAACACAGGGAAACATTTTTAAATAAGAAATATAAGAACTATCTGTAGTTTTATTATTTACTCGAGGTAAGGACAAAAAACCAAACTAAAGAAAAGGGTGATATAAACATGTTTATAAAAAATATGAACAATTATTAAAATAAAACAAGAGAAAACTATATAATTTTTTTTAATTAACACTATGAAATAGAAAGAGATAAAAGATATTATAAAACAAGGTATCAAGAGCATTGTTTAACAGTTTGATAAAATAAACAAAAAAAAAGAAATTACATATGAAAGTAACATGTAAAATATATTGACAAAAATTATAAAAAATTATCAGAAGAAATTATATAATACACTGCTTTTCAGTATTTCCTTATTAAAAACTATATCAATAGTAGATGAAGATAAAAATGATAACAACAAATTTTTTATAGGCACTTTAATGGTTTTAATATAAAAATAATTATTGTACAAACAATATACAAAATTAATTTTTTCATATAAATCTTTTTGACTTATATCTAGAACATCAGAAATCCCAAACTCAATATATTGGTGACTTTCTTTATGTTGTTTCTTTTCTTTTTTATATATTTTAATGCAAAATATCCTGTAGGTTGGTAAGTAGCAGCTTCTTGAGCATTTTCAATAAACTTTCCTCATTGCGTTTTTTGACTGCGGCATGGCATCTTGCAGTGTAGGAACCACGGGAACAATAATTGACTCTCTTATCACCTAAATACTTGGCTAGCATAGAATTATAGTTTACCGCAATATTATTGTTATAGTTATAAATTAAACTATAAGCTTGATCTATCCCCCCAAATGCCAGATTTCTTATAATCATCATTTATAGTTTTATAATTGTTATTTATTCTTCAATATGTGCAAATTGACATAAATAATTATCCACGAACAACATACGGTTTTTACATTGATCAAAGCTTATCAGCATTTGACTAATAATTGTCAATTAACAGTCGATTGGTTGCAATAAACAGACATACAGTAGTGATAAATGGCGGCGACCCACTCGGCGGATGTATAATTTGTTATACTGTTTGTTTATCTAATTTCATAGTTTGCTCTAAGTACTCATTAAAAACAAAAAACTGAACCCTTGGATAACTTGTAGATGCACCAAAACGAGAGATAATATAAAAAAATTTTTAGCACATAAAAACCCTCTCTCTCTCTCAAAATTAATCATAGAACTAAAAAAATGTAAAAACATATAGGATATTGTATTTGAAATAAGCAAGTTGAACACGATTTACATAACAAAAACAATATTTTGAATAATAGCTTACTTTATTTCCTTATTAATTTTTCCAAATTTTTTGTAGTTTAGAAAATAATTAGGTAATTTTGACTGGCCCTGTATATATTATGATGTTTAATTCAATCTCATTCTGGTACATTTTTCAAGCACAATTCACGAGTTAATCGAATAACCCTTGTTTCTTTTTTGATATGCATCTATAGTTCTTATCATATGATGAGTACAATGTCCTATGGTTGCATAGAAGGGACCACATTTTTAACTTTTATTATATTATATAATATTACTAAAAATTATAAACTAATATAACACCAAATTAATCTATAAATTTTCAAAATAAAGCTCATAGAGTGTATAATTGGTTGTTTTTTAATATTCTTTTTTTTAATTTGAAACGTGAACTGAATGCTAACATGTGTAACATAAAAAGTATGATGACTACTCAAAGTACTCACGTCGGGCAGATAAATTTAAAATTGATCTGTTTTATCTTATGGTTCTTCATCCACTGAATCTGGTTTTTATACGGTTTCAATTTCTATTAGAGTTTTTTTTCTTGGAGGATTTGAATAAACCAGAATATGTATTTCTTTGTTAATTTTCTGAAAATCACTGCTGAGCCATATATTAATCTTTTGTTGATTCATCGTTATTTATGGAGGTATATTTACCTAGTGGGCTGCATCGCACAATACTATATTAACATTTATACCAGTCTGCAGTTCATTGATTTCCATACAGGCCAAGGTTGTTCGTGACTGAGTTACTTTCAATCTCACTTTTATTTTACATTTCATTCTTTAAATTCATCATCTTTTAATATCGTGAATATTTCCAGGAATAAAACACGCATGGTGTCAAGTGATTTAAAGCAAGTAGTTGGAGAACTTCCAAAATTAAAATGCAAGAAAAACAATTTGAATAAGTATCTGACATGTATAAACTAGAGTTCCTGATAAAATTATACTAAATTTATCTTAAATTGCGCCATAATTTTCCGGTGTGCATAAAGCAGTCGCTTAAAAATTATTTTATTTCAGATAATAACTTACATAATAAACAATAAAATTTATAAAATCCTATTTATTATTAATTTCTACATGAATTATTGTTCTTTTGTGGTTTTTATTAATTGCTGCAATATTTTGAGAACATGGCGGTTTTTGTCTAAAACCTTCCATAAAAATGATTTTTTACTGTTATTTACATGATTAGATACCATATCTGAAAGTAAATAGCAATCTTTCCGAGTATTGCAATTTTGTGTGTTATTTACTCCACTTTTTCTTTCTTAAAGAAGCTTCTTCATTGCCATTCACAACAAAATTTAAATATCTCCATCTTATATTGGTGCACTGCCCCTATTGGCCAAACGATTTTCTTCCTCTTCTTGTTCAATACATTCAACATCATGCAAATTAACCCATGTATGCGGATACGGTAATGAAGCAATTTTTCTTTCAGCAAGCCCTCGCAGTACTTTTTTGCGAAGTAGAACCAAAATTACGAAAATCAAGACTCCTTGAATTGCGTTTATGAAGTCTGTTAGTAGCCTGAAAATAAAATTAATTAATTTATTGGTCGAATGGCATTGAAATATGTTGTAAAGGTAGAATTTAAATGTTTTTTTTTAAATTTAAAAATGATGTAATCATGCTCTTTAACATTTCCTTGGGATATTCATACATATGTAAATACATATAGTTTATTCTCACCAAAACTTGTCCAAGGCGTCATGAACGTTATCAAATGCACTTGACAAAAGCTCAAATATCCATGACAGTCCCATCACAAAAAATAATTTTAAATATATCCAGAATCTGAAAAGAAAAAATGCATATGGTATAAGCAAGTACTTATTTAATGAATGTTTTATGTATTACTTGTATTTAAGAAATTGTTGTGTTTCTGAACTAGCGTTCGTTTTTTGTTTGTATAAATGTATGCTCATCCATATAAAGAAAAATGTATTAATACCCATGATGATAGCGATGGGTGTGTAGAAATATGCCCAGGCTTCTTTCTTTCCTGCAAACCAACATGTACCTTGGCCTAAACCGGGCCTTATGTGATCACCTTCCACTTCGTGTGCTATGATCAGTAGCAGAGATAGTAGAATTGGAATAGCAGATCCATACATTCGATAAATGGAAAACCATTGCCATTCAGTTCCCCACCAATCAGGTTTTCTGTAATAAGATTTAGTTTACATGAATGTCGATTAAGAGATTACAAAACTTACACTGTTGTCCTCCAAACATTAAAAGATAATATATTTAACCATACAAATGCAGTTATAAACGATACATACATAAGTAGCGCCATTGTGAAGCATAAAGTATCATTAAAATCTGAAGGCATTTGTAGTATAGCAAGTATTATGAATCCGAATCCTAAGGCTGTTAGCGCTGTCATTGTGCACTTTCCCTGGAATATATGTTTGAGTGCAAAAAAATATTTAAAATATATTTTTTAGGAATACCTGTACATCTTGTAACTTCGGTAGCACAGCATAAATAATTACTGTTAGTGAAATGAAAAACACTGATATAAAAAGTAATATTATGCTGAAAATATGAGACGCAGAGGTATAGTCCGGAGGATCTTCTGCACATACTATGGCTACCATTTTTTCTTGTCCTAATAAAAATGTTAAGCAGTACCTGAAATTAAGATGTGACATTCATAAATCATTGAAATTGAACCCAAAACTTACCGGTGGACCATAACATCATGTTTCGTACGGCCATTTTGCCACTTTCGGCATCCACGTTGATGAACTCAAGTAGAAAAAAAAGAAGCAGCTACCATCCTAAAAATATATTGGACGATTTAATTTATTCTTTAGAGTGCTGCTGTAAAAGGGCAAAATGACCATAGAAAAGTTTATAACCGCAACCTCAAATATACTTACTTTCCTGGTTCGATCTTATGCTCCCCCAGAAGTAAATTGTCTCCTTCTACGACAAAAGTGTCATCTTTGTCTAAATTTGGGTCTACCATGTACTTTCCGACGCAATTCATTTTTACAATGCCTTCGTCGCCTAAACATTTTGTTTGATTTAATATGTTTTCTTTACCTAAGCAGCAGGCATGGGGCTCGGTTCCGACAGTAGGTGACACGGAGAGTGCAAATATGCAAAACTTTAACAGCACAAATATCATTTTATTAGACCTGCAATCAAATAAAGTATACACTTAGAATGAAAATGTTTTCAACAGTAAGACTCTTTATACAGCACATTTCAATTAAAACTGCAATTTAGATTTCGCTTTGTAAGCAGTGGTCTTGCAGACTCGCCATGTGTTTTTATGCCGATATTAAATATCAAGACGTAGAAGGTTTGAATCAACAACATGTAATAATTAAAAGCTAAATTAAGTAATTTTTTTAATAAAAATATACTAATATTATTTTTTATAATCAAACCAAAACAAACCCAATTTGATAAAAAATTAAAGGTGATTTTTAGGGTGATTAAAATCTTACTAAATCGAACCCATTTTCTCAGAAATAGCCAAATTTATATCAACAAATTTGAGTTTCGTACCTACAATTCACGTTTTACCTGTGATACTAAATGAACTACTAAAGTTAAAAAATTAATGTATCGGGAACCAAACATATCAGATGTTTAAATATTGATAATGTAAATGAAATGCGATAGTATTTCATTTTATGGATTTGACGATTACAAATGTTTAGTGCTTTTTCTCGCGAGGGCGTGGTAATATCGCGAACGTTTGCTAAATATTTATGATTTTATCCTTGCCTGCTTCATTGCCAGACAAAAATAGAATAACAAATTTACGAGCGTGAATAGTTTTGTTTTAATTTTTTATATATTTTTAATGTATATGTTTTCACTGGTAAACAATAATAAATTCATTTTATTTTGCGCCAAAACAGACGTAAACAAGTACTGCTTTCTTTAGTCTCTGACAATATAATTCTAGAAAGAACGACAAATTTTCTTTTTACGTCTTTTTTAAACGGTTAAAAACCACATAAGGAACTTAAAATTACTCTCGCTAGACAATTTGTGAATAGAATTCTTTCTCCAACAATATTCCACAATATTGTTTCTACCAATCACGGTCTTATCAAATCAATCCGACCAACATTCATTTAGATGTGTTGCTTACACATTAGAAAATAAGTTTTCTAATAACATCTCCATCTTCTTGGTCAAAGCCTGTTCAGTCAACACTTCCTTACAAAACCTACAAAATTCGATATGGGTATTTAGTCATTCGACCAGAGCAGGATAGGCAGATAGGCAGCAGGAATGCTGAATGTCACAATTTTCTTGAATAGTCCTCTTAATGGGTTGCATTTTGCTTGGAAGCACTAATCTTATTCATATCCAAATGGTCATGGAGAACATAGAGAAAATTTCAGCCGATATATACTTTAGGAGTTTTTAGAAATATCATGCATAAACATATGTGGTTATTTTTAAATATTTTTATGTGCGCTTTTAATATGGAACCTCACGCTTCTTCGCAATATTTTCTCCATGAAAATTTAATTTTATGATGTATACTTATTTATAGTGTTGTAATTTCGAAATATAAATACAAGTGCCTGTACACCCTCCAAAATTTAATTAATTTTATTATTAAGCACATATTGAGAGACAATTTAATTTATAATTAAATTAAATTAAATTACAATATCTTACATTATAAATACAGCTTTTTATGTAGGGTCTCATACACCCCATTAAACCGTCACAGTTATTTTTATATGCACTGGCCATACGAAGGTTAAATCTTTAATTACATCAACAGATGTTTTGTATCAATTATAGCAACATATTTTTAACTGAAGTCGTATAAATCACATTTATATAGATCTCCTGCTTTGGCAGAAACAGATTCGGCTATACACAAAACACATACAACTGCAAATGATCTAAGCGCGTTCACGATCAAGTTCGCGATTAACCCAATTGTTACAGGAATGTGGGAGTGTTCAAATTCGTCGCTTCAGTAATCGTCAACGCGGCCGTGAACGCGGGAAAAATTAATTTAAAAACATAAATACTTATTCTTTTACTAAGCACTATTTTCTAGTTAATTGAATATTTATACTTGACTCTAGTTACACCAGATTTGTAAATAAGCTTTGTATCATTCGAATTGATTTCTGTGCGTCACTTGAATAATGTATTACACGATACTACTTTTAATGTATATTTTGTAATAATATACATGGGCGTGATTGATTAACTTGCAACTATTTAAACAGGAAGAAATTATCAAATCTTTGTATTTTCCAGCTGGGAACGTTTTTTTTAATCTGCTATTAAATATATAAGCATGTATATATATTTAATGATGTGATTTGGAAAACAAATGAATTTTTGACGTTTTAAATTACACTTAAAAAATAATACGGTTATTTTAAAGAAATAAATTGTTGATATTATAAGAAACCATAAAAAATAAAATTTTTATTGAGTATTATATAAATTTAATATTACCTCTGTTATTTCACTTATTAAATTTTATGTGTATTTAGAAAACTAATGTGTAACCAACTAGTAACTACTGTAATGATAAACCGTTTTGCCAGAAAATATATAGCACCTCTTGAATCATTACGCACATTCATAACGCACATTCATAACCGTTAGTCATTTTTGATAAAGTAAATTTCACATTGATGCAATTAAAACGATACTCAGTTCTACAATGATTTAATCAACATTTTGATGTCGAATTCACAAAAATTTAATTAATTATTGGGTTATAAAATTTAAAGTGACTTTGGGTCAAATGTCAAAAGGAAACTGCTTTCGCAACATTAAAAAATTATTTACATTTGACCACTGCTGACCAATCTGAATCGCTTTTATATTGTCTGCCATGCTCCAAACCATGGAACAAGAAATAGAAGTCATATAAGTTTACGAGAGAACTTTATTCTATGATTACTCGAGCTATTGGAACTGAATTATTTTTATTATTATGTAAAACCTTGTAATTTATTTTTAAATGGTTATTTAAATAATTGATCAACGTAAGAACTTTTCTATAGATAGTTGGAAATGTTACTTCAATGCCATTGCTCCTATTTATGGAATTTTTAATCACATAAACAAATAATTTTCCTTGTTCGACAGGTTTTATGACGTTCATTCTTATTTATTTTGAAATTTGGGTTTTACATAAGTAAAGGTGCATAAATAATAACCTAGGTTTAGTTTGTTCTTGACACATTAATGACTCAACTAGAATATTGATTTCATCTTCCACTAATTATTATGGACGATGTATAAAAGACTATATGTACACAATTAAAATATTAAAAATTAAAACTAAAGATGTCGGTTTACATTTTACTTAAAAGGATTTAAAAGTTAAGTACTTTTATATAAAAAAGTAAACATGAAATGAAAGGTTTCAAATATAAGATACATCATTTTTTGATAAAAAAAAATATCGCCAGTACAAATAATGCAATCTAAAATAATTTCCGCATGATTTTTTTTCAATGAAAGCTGAAACTGTTAGGTTAAAATATAAATTTTGCTAAATATATATATATATATATATATATATATATATATATATATATATATATATTTTAATATCCTCTTGGTGTTTCTTGTATAAATTTATATTTGTTTAGGCAGAAACATGATTCTGAAATATATTAGATTAGGTAATAAGCTATGAAATTAATCAATTAATGGTAAAATAAAGAAATAAGGTAGAGATTGCTGATTGTACCTTTAAAACAAATGTTTATTAATAATATTCTAAGTCTCAAGAAGTAAGTGTCAGCTAAGTTGAAATAAAATTTATAAAGATATATTGGCAAAAAGATGTGTTCCCCGCCTTAATATTCCAATGTGGTACTTATATATCTTCACAAATCCTTGATTTATATATTTTTAAAAACACTGGTACTCACTTCACCTCCGTGCACGACGCGTCGCACCAATGAATGTAAAATAATCACTGAGCTCCAACAACGATTTAACCTTATAACAGTATTGGCTTAGCCGCGAAAATTAAATTGTGTTAGTTCGAGTTTTAGTTTAGTTTTTTGTATATCGTTTAAAGAAGAAACTCCCCTCGCGTACAAATTCAAATTTTGAAAAAAATTTATTAAAACCTAATTTCTGACAAAAATACATGTCTTTCAATTCTAGTTGAAATAAAATTGGTTTTGATGTTAATTGTGTTTTGTTCTGACATTATTTTAGTTGAATATATAGTTTAGATTTACACCAAGAAAGTTAAAAGAAATAATTAAACACTAATACGGACGTGACCTTTTAAATTAACAAGCATAACATAAAAAGTAAATAACAAAAAAGTAGGATTTACCAGTGAGGTAGCTAACGTAATTATGTAAATATGTAGTAATTAATTTATTAAACAATTAAAACATCGTATACTGAATTAAATTACTTTTACTTTCGTTAAAGTACTTTTTTTAATTTTCTTCGTCGTAAAAATA
>JAUIMW010002435.1:0-10723 GCA_033557785.1 Enochrus cinctus | reverse complement strand
TGCATTATTAGTGTCAGCTGCAATGCTAGTTGCACACTTTGCACTAACTGATGGCTTTTTTAATTAATGTTATCATTTTTGCATCACCTGACGATACAATTATTCAACAGAATGCTTTTTTTCTTTTAATTATGTTAATCACTTTTTCTCTAGTTACAACAAAATTACTATGAAAATAATGGAGCACTTTTTTTGTTCGAAACAACGCACATATCTTACTTGTGTATCTTTTGTGATGTCAGTCAAAATTATCTCTCAAATTAAATAAAAAAACATAATTGTTTTATGAATACTTGAGGATGAAAAAGAATAAAAACTATGTAAGTTGTTTCATGCACAAAAAAAAAACAGTCAAGTAATATTTGAATACAATAGGACATTCTATGTCCTTCATAAGTCGTGGTTGTTCTACTTTTATTCTTAGAAACCATTGGACATTTATATTTTAAATAAAATAACAGATAATACAAAATGTTTAAACATCCTTATACTGGAATAAAGTAACAATCAGTACAAAAGAAGAAACACAAGGGGTCTGAGGGACATGGAATGTCCTTCAAGTACTCCACATTTTACGTACAACTTCTGGTAATCGTTTCTTTTTTTATGTTCCTTAAAGATTTATTTAAATAAAAAATTGTATTTCACAAAAGTTAGTATATCTAAATTTTATAATGTTTATATTAAAATAGAAATGATGTGGAATGTTCTCCAGGTACTCCAATTTTTGGTATTTACTACTACTTAAAAAAAAACACAATAGAATTAAAACATTAAGAAAAAAGGATTAGCTGAGCATCTTGAGTATCTAAAATTATACTTCTCACGTATAACTTCTTAATCTCTATAAATAAATAATCTCTTTAATTAAGTAATCCTTTAAAACAAGCTACTTAACAGTAAGAACAAAATTACGTAGATGTCAAAATACATGAAGAACATTCCATGTCTATCAGACCTTGCTCATGTCCCCCAGATCTTCCGGTGATTTTTCTTTTGCTGTTAAAAACAAGTAAATATCCCTATAGCAGACGTACTTGGAGGACATTCCATGCCCCTTTAAATTTTCATTAGATTTTTGGCTCTTCTTTTGATATATTACATTTAATAAAAAATTAAATTTAAATACATGGAATGACCTCCAAGTATGTTATTTTTTGCTTTCATTTTCATTGTTATCTAGTTTTCTCTTCGTGATATTTAAACAGAAATAAGTTTTTTTTTAATTTATTAAACACATGAAATGTCCTCCAGATAATCCATTTTTATATATATTTTATAAATATCTAAGTATAATGATTTCTTCTAAGATGAACCACCTAAAATTATCTAAAATTAAAAGCTACACCGAAACATTCCATGTGCCCCAAACCTCCTGGTGACTCTTTAATGTTTTTGTTAGTCTGGAAGATATAGAATGCCCTCCATGTTTTACTTTTTACTTATTTCTTATTAAATTAACATCATTGTACACATCAAAGATGTTAATTACCCAGCAATAAAAATGAAAGTACGTAGGCAATAGTAAGACATTCTATGCCTTTCAAATGATTTAAATAACATAATAAAATAACTATCAGAAAATAAGGAAGACGTGGAATGTCCAGCAGGTACACTTTTTTCGTATTTACTACTATATTATGATATTATGAATGTTATGAACTGTCCTCGAAGAGAAAACTATCTAACGCTGAAAATCTTTTACTTTTTTTTATTAATTATAATTAATTTTTTTATTTAAATACACCTGAAGGCAACAAAAAAACCACAACCACAAATGAAAGAACGTAGCCAATGGTGTACTTTAAGAACATTCCAAGCAGCATACAACACAAAAAAAGATCACGAATGAATCTGGAAGATGTGGAATGTCCTCGAGGTACACTATGTATATAACCTGGAGGACATTCCATGTCTCATTTTACTTTTGAGAATGTGAGTACTTGAGGATATTTCATGCCAAGTTACAAGTGGATCTTGTTTGATCGTAAAGATGGCAAAATGTCTAGAAGATACTCCATAACTTCCAGATCTCTCTGAAGGACCATGTTCTCCGAATACAACAATAAAAATAAGCAGATGTAAAAAAACCAAGAAATGTCGAACAAACAATTGGTCTCTGGGATGTATGGAATGTCCTCCAGGTACACCATCATCTATATATCTATATACAAAATATATAAGATTAAATAAATGGGATACCTGGAGGACATTCCACGTTTCCTCTATCCTTGACAATTTTCTTGTGTTATTTTAAACTCGTTTATTTTTTTTAAACTTTAATTGATATTTAAATAGTATAACATTAGTATTCACTTTTATAACAATGACCACCAGGGGGTCTGGGAGATATGGAATGTCCTCCAGGTACACTGTCATTTACGTACTCCTAATTTATTTGAAAATCTCGATATTATTCTTTATTTATCTTAGTTAAATTAACCAATAAAAAGAATATAGATTGAGTAGTACTTGGAGGACATTCCATGTTCCCTAGACCTTCTGATAGTTCTTTTTATACTTTTAATTGCTCTATTTCAATACAGGAATTTTCATTGATTCTCACTAGAATATTGGATATTTTGCACGTTATATACCTGAAGGATATTGCATCACCCTCATCAATATGTTTATGTTCTTTTTAAACATTAAAAATATTAGATTTCCAATTAATATTATTGTTAATTTCTTAAATTTTTCTTTATCTTCTATTTCAATATAAAGTATATTTTTTGATTTTAATAATATCTTATTATAGTATATATATTTATCAATCTTGTTTAAATGTTTTGCTTGGATTGAACCAAAAATGAATAGTTAGGATATCTAAATTTTAATAAGAAGTTGTACGTAAAATGTGGAGTACCTGAAGGACATTCCATGTCCCACAGGCCCCCTGGGGGTCTTTGTTTTATCTTTAAAAATCTGTGAAACTCCCTATGTTACAAGAGAATAAAAACAAGCTAAATGAAAGCCCATCAGGAGGTCTGGAGGACATGGAATGTCCATTTTTCTAGGTTTAATCAGTGACTAAGAAGGAAGTAGATTGCAGAGTGTTTGGAGGACATTCCATGTTCCCAAAATCCCCTGATGATGAATATTTATTGCTTTCTAAAACAAAATAAAGATCCCTTAGTCCTTCTTCTATGTTATTTTTTGCTCTTTTCAAATACAGGGATGTTTATTGATTTTTAACAAAAAAAAAATAAATATTATGACTTAAATGGTAAACGTTAAAAATATACAATAGGATTAAAACTTAACAATAAGAACAAAATTACATAGATGTCAAAATATCTGAAGGACATTCCATGTCTCCCAGACCTCCTTCTTGTATTTCAATTTGTAAGTATTTATTAAGTTAATGTATAATATTATTAAAAATAACACGAAAGAAAGACCCCCGTGAGGAGTAATCTGTGATGAATCTCCTTTTACTCTTCAACATAAAGAAGAACCGCTAGAGAGTCTAGAGGACATAGAATCTCGTTCTATGCATTTTGAGTATTCCAATATAAAGTTAATGATTTTTCTAATACGTTGACAGCAGTGTCAAAATACCTGAAGGGCATTCCATGCATATTAAAATAGTAGTAAATACGAAAAAGTGTACTACTTGGAGGACACTTCATGTCTGCCTTATTTTTTGAAGAAGACATTTTAAATTCTATTAAAATTATTTTATTTCAATTCAATTAGGAGGTCTGAAAGAAATAGAATGTTCTCCAGGTACACTGTCATCTAGAAGAACCACCTGTGAACCAGAAAATGAATGTCGTTCAAGTAAGTACCTGGAGGACATTCTATGTCTGTCAGGCTCACTAATGATTCTTCTTTTATTGTTAAAAACCAGTTAATATCCCTCTAATAGAATAGAGCAAGAAACAATTTTCTTTTCAATCAAAATCACTTTTATGAAGTACATACCTACACCTAATACCAATAGATAGAGTGGTGAAAATTAAATTCTAGGCAATACGTTTGAAACTATGTTCCTAGAAGGTCTAGTGGATATATAATGTTCTCCATAATTTCAGTTTAGACTCACTGCTGAAGCATGGAATGTCTTAGTTTAACATACGTAGAAAATAGTGACCTTGGAGGACTGTTCAGATCAGACATACCTACACCTAATAGTGGAGGACATGGAATACATTTTTAAATATCTTTACTACACATCAAAGATGAAGTTATCTAACAATAAAAGAGTCCCACACTCAGTGCGTAAAAAGCATTTTCCCCACCATGATAAAAAAATAAAAAAGGTCCACTTGTAGTTGTCATTTCATCATAAAAATGACATTCCATGTATTTAAGACATCTACGTACAAGATACTATTGTTAGATAGTTCGAGGTTAAATATACTTTGTAATTGTTATATTGTTTGAAATAAATAAACTTCTCTTTTTTTTGCTATATGTCTTTGAATGTACATGGAGGACATTCCATACCCTGAAGACACACTGGAATTCAATTATGACGATGGAATGTCTTCTCTCAACAAAAACTATTATGAAAGAAGGGACACCAGCATATCTTGAGCACATGGAATGTTCTCCACATAATTCATTCTTGCATACATCTTATTAATATTTAAATATTGTGATTTTTCTTTTTACTTATTTTTTATTAAATTTTTAAGTATCATTAGTGTAAATCAAGAAAGAAATTATCTAGCAATAAAAAATAAGGTGCTTATCACCAATCTATTACCTGGAGGGCATTCTATGTCTTCCAAATCTGCTAATCGTTTTTTAATATTTTTTAAAGATCTATTTAAACATAATGATTTTATTCCATAAAATATGGTACATCATTTTGTAAAAAATATTAAACTTAAACAAATAAAGAATGCTAACATGATTTTTAAATAAATTAGGAGTATGTAAATGACAGTACCTGGAGGACATTCCACAAACTCAGATTTCCTTTTAAATTTTAAAAATTACTAAACAGTATCTTACATATTTACAAATGATAGGTGTTATCAAAAATAATGTAAAACTACCAAATAATCTGGCAGAAAATTAATTTAGTGATGGAATGTCCCTCAGGTATACAACATACACAATATCCAATATTCTAATGAGAATCAATGAAAATTCCTGTATTGAAATAGAGTAAGAAAAAAGAACTATCAGGAGGTCTAGGGAACATGGAATGTCCTCCGAGCACTCCACAATCTATATTCTTCTTATTGGTTAATTTAACTAAGATAAATAAAGAATAATATCGAGATTTTCAAATAAATTAGGAGTACGTAGATGACAGTGTACCTGGAGGACATTCCATGTCCTCCAGACCTTCTGGTGTCCTTCTTTTATGTTGTTTTTAACTCTATTGAAAAATAACTCTAAAAACTACGCTTTCCTTATAAGTTGGTAAATCACATATAAATGAAGTATATTTTCAAGATTTTTAAACACATTATGGATTGCATAAGAAGCAGCGTACATGGAGGACATTCCATGTCATTTAGCTTGTTTGTATTATTACCCAACATAAAGAGTTTCACAGATTTTCAACTATAAACTAAGAACCACCAGAAGGTCTGGGGGACATGGAATGTCCTCCAGGTACTCCACTTCTTACGTTTTCTCAATTGATTGAATAAACTAAGGCAAAAAGCAAGTGTTGTCAATATTTTTAATTATTAATTAGAAGTACGTAGGAACCAGTGCCCCGGAGGACATTCCATTTCCCCCAGATCTCCTGGTGGCCCCTCTTTATTTGTTAGACATCAGTTAACATCCCTCTACTAAATTATAGCAAAATCAAGATAAAAGAAAGACCACCAGGGGGTCATGGAATGTCCCCCAGGCACTCGACAACTTACGTTTTTTTCATTGACTAATTGAACGTAAAAAAATAAAGAGTGTCATTAAAATTGATAAATAAATCAGAAGTATGTGGATGGCAGTGAACCTGGAGGACATTCCGTGTCCCCCAAACCCCCTGGTGGCCCCTCTTTAATTGTTAAAAATCAGTTAACATCCCTCTGTTAAATTACAGCAAAATCAAGATAAAAGGAAGGTCACCAGAGGGTCTGGAGGACATTCCATGTCCCCCAGACCTCCTGGTGGCCCCTCTTTCATTGTTAGAAGTCAGTAAACATCCCTCTGTTAAACACAGCAAAATCAAGATAAAAGACAGACCACCAGAGAGTCATGGGATGTCCCCCAAGCACTCGGCAACTTACGTTCTTCTCATTGATTAATTAAACTTAAAAGAATGAAAGGTGTCATTAAAATTATTAAATAAATAAGAAGTACGTAGATGGCAGTGTACCTGGAGGACATTTCATATCCCCCAGACCCCCTGGTGGCCCCTCTTTAATTATTAGAAACCAGTAAACATCCCTCTGTTAAATTACAACAAAATCAAGATAAAAGAAAGACCACCAGGAAGTCATGGGATGTCCCCCAGGCACTCGGAAACTTACGTTCTTCTCATTGATTAATTCAACTTAAGAGAATGAAGAGTGTCATTGAAATTAATAAATAAATAAGAAGTTCGTATATGGCAGTGTACCTGGAGGACATTCCATGTCCCCCAGACCTCCGGTGGCCCGTCTTTGATTTTTAAAAACCAGTAAACATCTCTCTGTTAAATTACAATGTCCTCCAGGTACACTGCCATCTACAAACTTCTGATTTATGTATTAATTTCAATGACAACCTTCATTCTGTTAAGTTGAATTAATCAACGAGATGAACGTAAGTTACCGAGTGCCTGGGGGACATTCCATGTCTTTGGTCTTTCTTTTATCTTGATTTTGCTGTAATTTAATAGAGGTATGTTTACTGATTTCAAGCAATCAAAGAAGGACCACCAGGGGGTCTGGGGGACATGGAATGTCCTCCAGGTATACCGCCATCTAAATACTTTTGATTTATATGACAAACAGATAGTGTTGACAAGAATGGAAAATACAGAAACAAAGGAGCAAGTTATGAAATTGAAGAGCAAATTAAGAGGAACAAATACATACATTGACAATGACCTAACTGCAATGGAACTGCAGACGCAGAGAAAATTGGAGGCAATTGCCAAACATGATATAACAAGATAATAATCAATGAGATCACCAAATGGTGGGACGAAAGGATGGCAGAGGAAGCGGTGAGCATCAAAACAGCAATAAAATGAGGAGGAGTAATAGAGTGAAGGTAAATTACACCAAAATCAAGATAAAGGAAGGCCACCAGGGGGTCTGGGAGACATGGAATGTCCTCCAGGCATTCGACAACTTACTCATTGATTAAATGAACTTAAGAGAATAAAGGGTGTCATTGAAATTTATAAAAAAATCAGAAGTATGTAGATGGCAGTGTACCTGGAGGACATTGCATGTCCTCCAGACCCCCTTCAGGAATGAAAACCACGGGGAATATAAGAAGGACGGCCAAAAACGGAAAAGGGAAGTAGAAAAAGAAGAAAGCGGTGAATCGCCAGGATACAAAAAACCAACGATGCTTGATAAAGCAGAACAAGACAAGCTAGATACACCTGATAATTCGCGAGATAAGAGAAGAACAAAAATTATATAGAGAGGAGCTACAAAAATTGAGGGAAGAAAACATAGAACTGAAGAAAAAAGTAGATATCGTAAAGAAGGAGAACGGAAACCAAGAAAAAAAGCAAAGAGCAAATGAGAAGAAGCGCTGCTGTATAGCAATGTGGATGAAAATACAAGAGCAGCAGCGGAAGTGGTCTACCTGATACACAAGAGATGGGAAGAAAGGATAACAGGCTGGAAATCATGGACTTAAAGGATACTGACGCTGGAAACACAAAACACAACAGAACAATAGTTTTGGTCTATGCACCAAATGAAGATGAAAAGGTAGAAAGGAAGAATGACCAGAGGACAATAGGAAAGTTCGGAGAAAATTGTTGAAATGATAACGGTGAGAGACACAAGGTAATCAGGGATGAGAGATCTATCTCTTGAGGAAAGCTGGAGAAGGAAATAAATTAAAAATAGAGAAGGTCACAAAATTCTACCACATGATCATCGGAAAAATTATAGACAATAGGAAAATGTCGGAAAAACATTTGGGTGCGAGTCCTGGATACTGGATATGACATAAACAAGCAAGATACAAGCATTCGAAATGCAATTCTTGAGAAGAGTGAAAGGAGGAGTTACAATAAAAAAAAAATTGGAAATCAGTCCGATACAGGAATTCATAGAGGAAAGACAGCTGGATGGTGGGGACACCTACAGAGGATGCAAGGAGAAACGACAGTGAAAGCAATATGGGACGCAAGAATACAAAGAAACAAGAAGAGAGGCCGTCCAAGGAAGACCTAGGATGACGCAATAGAGGATATACTCAGAAGGAGAGGAATGACTACCAAAAAAGCAGAAGTAATAAATGAAACTTCCTGTATTGAAATAGAGCAAGAAAGATCTAGGGAGCATGGAATGTCCTCCAAGCACTCCACAATCTACATTCTCCTTAGTGGTTAGTTTAACTAAAATAAATAAAAAATAATATCGAGATTTTCAAATAATTTAGGAGTACATAGACGACACCTGGGGGACATTCCATGTTTTCCAGGTACATTGTCGTCTACGTATTCTTTATTTGTTTAAAAATTTTAATAATACTTTCTATTTTTCTAGGTTTAATCAGTGACTAAGAAGGAGGTAGATTGCGGAGTGATCGAATGACATTCTATGTCCCCCAAATGACCTGGTAATGCTTCTTTATGTTATTTTTTATTATATTCTAATACATGAATGTTTATTGCTTTCTAAAACAAAATAAGAAGATCCCTTAATGGTCCTTCTTTTATGTTATTTTTTGCTCATTTCAAACACAGGGATGTTTATTGATTTAAAAAAAAATATATGAAGACAACTAGGGAATTTGGAGGATGTCGTCTTTTACATATACTGTTGATAAAACCTTTTATTTGTCTAACAAGGTATATAGAAGAGCATTCCATGTCCTCCAGACCCTCTGGTGCACCATATTTTACTGTTGAAAATCTGTAAATATTTCTGAATTAGAATAGAGCACAAAATAAGAACCACAAAAAGGTTTAGGGAACATGGAATGTCCTCCAGGCACTCCAAAATCATATATTCTTCTTAGTAGCTAGCTAAAGTTGGATGAATAAAAAGTATTACTGAGATTTTCAAATAAATTAGAAGGACGTAGATGACAGTGTACCTGAAGGATATTCCATGGTCCTAAGACCCATTGGTGTTCATTACTTTATCATTGAAAATCAATTAATATGTCTGTATTGGAATAGAGCAAAAAGAAAACAACACAAAAGAGGATACACTAGGTGGCCAACATCTCTATGTTGGAATAGAGTAAAAATAGCACACAAGAAGAACCACCAAGGGGTCTGGGGGACATGGAATGCCCTCCAGGTACACTATCATCTATAAACTTATATTTATATTTTATTACTTATAAGGACCGAAACAATCGAAATCTCTTGTAATCTATCTAATCTTTTGATTTTAAATAGTGGTGTGCAGCATGGCTCAATTCTCGGTCCACTTTTCTATATCAATATTAACAAAAACGTAGATATTCTTCAGGCTTGCTCAATCTGGTTTTAGAAAGTTCTTTCAAAGGCTACTTATAAGGAATCAAAGGATCAAAATCTCTAGTTATCTATCTAATCTTCTGATTAGATTCAAAAGTATTCACTTGCTTTACTTCGTAAAGCTCGAGAAAGTTTGATATTAAAAGTATAGTGAGAGTACCGAATCAGAAGGTCTTTTAGGTTGATCTTGGTGAATGCCAAGAGGTTCATTAGCTCCTGTAAGTCGTTGATATCGTCAAAGGTTGATCCTGTTGTCGACCTGATTTCCTTGGGTGTGGCACTCTTCAGGTTGGTGGTCCTCGGTTGATTATCCTTCGTGGTGGTGACGAAATCCTGTGAAGCTGCTCCCATTTGTACAAAATCGTGGTATGTGGGGATTTTAACCTGGATTTATTTAAATCTGAAAAAAATGCTAAGAATTTCTTGGACGTACTGCTTGGTTTTAATCTGAAACTTTTGATTACAATACCCACAAGAATCATACCAACAACATCTAGCTTATTAGATAAATAAAACTACTTCTTGAAGACGAAGTTACCTACCCAAAAGAAGGTACGTAGAAGACGTGTACGAAGATGTACCTCAGATTTAATTAGATATTAAATAGATATGAAGACAACATAGAAGAGAGAAACTACAATACTTGGTCAAATGATAACCAAGAAGAGAAGACGTCCCTGATGTTGTCATCTAAGGCTTAGGAGTAAGCTGATGGTAGTCCTAATCATGATTTTTAATCACCAGTGCTTGGTGAAGGTCGTAGAATACCAAAATTAACTCGTAGTTCATCTTTACTGAAAAGTCTTCCTGTACTCCAATTCCAAGGGCTCACATCTTCTTTTGAAGACTTTCTCCATAAGGTTACCCAGCTCTTCTAGCATACTTTATGCAATGGAACATGCTTAGAGATGTGTTGTGAGTGCATCAAGCACAGGTTATCTTAGCTTTTCTTCTTCTTCTTCTTCTTCTTGTTCCCACGTTGGCGTGTTTCCTCATGTCACATGTTGGCTGCCATTTCATGACGAAAGTTTCTGGCTGAATCTCTTATTTTACACCAGTCCTTTATGTATAAAGCTGTGAAGAGATAAGTCTATAGTTCTCAGAATCTATTTTGTCTTCTTTCTTGGAGAGTAACAAGGTGTTTCT
>JAUIMW010002434.1:0-10723 GCA_033557785.1 Enochrus cinctus | reverse complement strand
AATTCTCTGGGAGTTGCTTGTAAAAGTGAATAAAATGGAGTCGAATTTGGATTATACAGATAAATGAGGCTACGGATGCTCATTTGATATGCTATATACGGTTTATAGATGGTAATAATATAAAAGAAGACATTATGTTTTGTAAAAATATCACTGAAAAACTGAAGGCTTGGAGGGTCGAGGTTCTTGATACATTTATATCTGAAAATTATTAATATTAATCTGATAGAATTGCCCGAAATGCGTTTGTATGTTCTAATGTAGTGCGCATCATGCGTGTTGCTATGCGTCAGAGCACTGAATTAGGTATTAGAATGTGTGGTGAATGTGGTAAATTTTATGAAAACTCCCCATAAGCAAGGTTTTTTGATGTGTTAGTCTTTGTTATGTTAATGCAGTGTATAGCTCACTCGTGATAATGTTTTATGACGCACGTTTAAATTGCGGTAAGAAGTTTTTCTTAAAGAAGGATAGAAAATGCCTAATATTTTGCTGACACCGATTTTTTTTTAATAAAACTGACATATTTATGCGACATTTTTGAAAAGTCAAAAAATATAATAAGTAGGAATAAAACGACATCGAAATCACCGTGAAAATGCATCAATCAATTTACGTTACTTATATATACAAGCTTTTATAATTTAAACATAATAAAAAAATTATTTGTATTGTGTCCTTTGCGCGTACCTATAAAAATAATTCGAATGTCAATTACGAGAAAGCTGTTTCTGATGATAGATACGAAGATTTTACACAGATGGCTAAATAGTTGAACGTCATATGGGCTAGCTGCCACTGGGTGCGTGGATTCCGGGTTAGAATAGTCTAAGGTACGCTCTGCCGGTTGTAAAAGACTAATAGGGTGCACCAGCACCGTCGTTTGGATTTTGACTGAAAAAACAAATAAATCCTTTAATTTTTAATACATACAAGAAAGGAACATATATAAAAGAAATATAATATATTAATATAAAAGAAAAACAAAAATTAATTGAACTTTGTTTTCCTTGCATTAATTTCAGCAAATTTATCAATTATGTCACTTAAATTTAAGTTCTTGCTTAATTTATTTTCTAAGGAAAGCAACGCTAGGTTGGATAGTCTTCCTTGTGTCATTGGGGATCTTAAATAGTTTTTTTTATTATTTTAAGTTTTGAAAAACTACGTAGTGACACAGACTCAAACAATATTCTCGATAAAAGTTAAATTTAGAATCGTTAAGTCGAGAATCTTCTTCGTAATCAAAATGGAGCTTTTTTTCTAATTTAATTTTTCTTAAATTCTGCTTCGACTTTTGATCCCGAAAAACCGATATTTCTAAAATGTTTGAAAAAATTTTGTCCTTCAAGCCCTTCAAGAGAGAAACTGCTGTCGAAAGATCGGTTTTTGGGTTTTGTAAACTTTTACTAACGGTATTTACGTTCAACAATATGTCATGCCAGATGATAATTGACAGTACAAATTCAATATTCATTTTATGTTCGTACAATACTACACTCTCACCGAGTGCTGCACATGCGCATAATATGCCAATGGATTTTCTGTCAAAATTCTTGTTTGAAGTCCTCGTTTTTTATCAACCATGTTCGAACCATATCAGAAGACCGTTCCCTACAATCTTGAAGAGGAATAACGAAATTGGCTAAAGTTCAGTTAAATCAAAACCCGTAGTTGTCATATAAATTGGTGTAAAGCCAATAAAATATTCTCTTATTTTGATATCATTTTCATTTTCATAAGGCAATCGAACAGTTCGAATTATAAAGTTTAATTGTTCAACATGGCTAATGCCTGTATTGTAGTAGAGTAATTGCAATGAATAATATTTGCTATTTGTTGTTTTTGTGATTATAGTTTTTTTTTGCGCCAACAAATTAATTACAGTATCACCTCGTTTAGCGATGCCTTGATTAACGCTGGTTTGCTATAACGTGGTTTGCTGGAAACCACGTTTCGTATATACAACTCGTACAATCGTATTACTATTATTCCCGAACATGTAGCGCTGTGCTTCCCCGGAATCTATGCTCGTAATGCATTTGGTTTTGTAAGCAGTTAAACAGTGCCCATGCTATGAACACGATATCAATTTCTGTGTAAAACGTAATTAGTTTAAGTGCTGTAATAATAGAGATTGTACTAAAAGAAAATCCAATAAAATTTGTTTGTGTATTTTAATTTAATCCTTATTATATTTATATTGTTAAAATGACTTCGCTTAACAAAAAATGCAGGTGTTAAAGCGATTGGAAAACGGTGAACGTCAAGTCTATATTGGAATGACTTTAAATTTTTCTACTTCTACTATTAGAACCATTTTAAAAAACTACAATCACATCGTCTAGAGCAGCAATTTTTGCATTTGGATTGATGATGAAATCGAACGTAACATGCCCCTAAGTTAAGCAATAATCATGCAAAAGGCAATAAATATCTTTAATCGCATTCAGAATGAAAGAGAAGATACGAGGGAAACATTTACAGCCAGCACAGATACTGCTGCTGCTCCAGCTTTTCCATCAATATTAAAAGCCATAATTGAAAGAATGCAAAAGCACACATTTATATCTAGGCGGTAACGCCAATGGCGATTTAAAATTACAACTTCTGCTTGCGTATCATGCCAAAAATCCAAGACCCATGAAAGGAGTTTTAAAAATAGTCTACCCGTAATTTGAGAATTCAATAAGAAGTCTTGGATCACTAGAGACATTGTTCAAAATTGGTTTACCACACATTTTTGCCCATCTGTAAAACTTTACTGTGAACTAAATTAAACAAAATGCTCTATTACTGATGGACAATGCCCCAAGCCATTCCACCAAATTGTCCGACTTAAAAACTTGCATTCCGGTTGAAGTAGTCTTCCTACAACCAAACACGACGTTAATTCATCTGATGGACCAGCACATTAAAAGCACATTATATTCGTCGCGTATTTCAACAAATTTTGATAAAACAGAAGGCGAAGATAAAGAATCAGTTGTACAACTTTGGAAAAAAATATAACATCATGCATGCCATAGGCAATATCGACTTCGCTTGGCAAGAATTAATTAAGAAGTGCATGAAGAAGATATGGCCAGAGATATACCAGGATTATCAACGAGAAAAGCGCCAGAGTATGTTTGGAGTCGACGTTGGACATGAGTTTGCAAACTGGTAGGGAGCTTAAGACGCGGATCCCTGTCATTCAACAAACGACATCTTCACCCAATAATCGAGTGGAATCAATAGACAAAGCAAAGAACCATAAACCCACTCTACCTGATGACGACCCAGATATTTTTAGGAGGGCTGCTGTTAGGAGATAAGATACCAAACGAATGATATGGACTCGAGAGATGAACATTGAAGTTAACCGAGCATTCTACTACGTAAAAGGTGTCAACTGCTTGGGTCCACTACCAGGATGGAGGTCTTTTCTTCATGCGGAGTTTACCAGGAGACATCCAGTGATGCACGTGAACAGAACATGCAGACCGTAAAAATGTTATCATCTGAAAAAAGTACTTAACACCTGAAGAAATGGATGGCATTCGAAGAGAAATTGGAAACGTACTTCAGCATCAGTACCTGTACCAACAAGATGGTTTCACACTGCAGGAAGAGGCGAAAGTTGTCCAAGAGCCTTAACAACATCAACATCGAGATGTTGGTCAACAACAACAATAACAAAATGTGCAAAATCAAGATCAGCAGGACATCAAGGAGAGGTTATTGAGTAGGTTGGTATACTTGGAGAGAACCACGCCAAGATAGAAAACAAGGCTACCTATTCTTCGCGAGACATGAAAAGAAAGCACCATAGGAAACAAACAGCTCGCACTGTAATGCGTTTCAACAATTTCCCTGGAGTTCAAAAGAAAGATCGACAAGAACATAAACGACATGAGAGCAAAACTTGACATCCTGAAGGGAAACCAGATATATAACAGCGGAGCTAATTCTAACACAAGAAGGTTTCTCTGCCAATCGGTCCGAAAAGAAGAAGTACAACAAAACTGCAACATGGCTGAAAAAAAAAGATTCGTTGCATATCAACCGTTGTATATGGTATAGGCGAGAGTGATGTGGAATGGGGATTAAACGTAAATAACACCTCTTGAAAAATTTTTCTAACCTGTAAAATAAGTAAGTTACAAAAAGTTCTACCCGCGCACTAATTTGCGTTGAACTAGTTCAGCAAGATGTGGACTGTGGAAGGTTCTTTATTAATAACTATTTTTTAAAAAGGTCCTATTTACGTAATAATATCCAATATTTCGAATAGTGCAACTGAGCTTAAATTATACAGAAAAAAATAATCACGTGTAAATAATAGCTTGAAAATATTTTTTGTTTTCACTTTTCACCATAGAAACTACATCCTATGCACAAATAACGTATTAAACAATTCACAACACTACATTTATATTCTTTAATGGATATTATTTATCATTAACGTTTTAGTAAATAAGATAAAATAGAATGTAATATTCTTCGTTTAGTAATTTCACTTATTTTCACTATTGTTATCTATTTTTTAATAGTTACAGAACCCAACTCTCGTGGTTTAACAAATTAAATTAAATAAGATTTCTGCAGCAATCTGAATATTATATTGTAAAAAAATTTAAAAAATATTTATATAATAAAATTTAAAAAGAATTTAATCGAAATTTAAGTGTTAAATGATAATATTTAAACCATTAAAATTTGTAGCATCAAAAGAATATTTAAAGGTGATTTCAAAAATTGTTGATCTTCTTACTGTTAAGGGGGCGTCATCTAGTAGTCTATTTCTTCAAATCAAAAAACTGTTCTTCAACAGCTTCCCCACGTAATCTTTGATAAATTGTGAAATTTTTGGGATTATTCGACAAATAAATTGAATCATCCGAACAATGGTATAGTTCAATAATGATCAATGATTTCTTTGTTAAATGTCGTGCAACATTGGTGTGGAGTCGGCCTTATTAGAGGTCGGAGGGTTTTATGTTATAGCCTTTAAGTACCTGCAAGTTTATTAAATGTAATGTTTAAATTACAATGCAGTAAATAGTTAATATGAATCCATCATTAGCTTACAACTCATTTAAATTTATTGAAATGTCAATGAGAAATAATATTTAATACGTCCTTTGTGCACAAGATTCAGTTTCTATAATGAAAATTAAAAAAAATTATTTAGTTTTTTTTACATAATTTTTAGTACTATTACACAATTCGAAAGATTAGATCATATTTCGTAAATAGAAAATTAAAAAAAAAGTGTTATTAATAAAGAACCTTTCATGGTCCACATCAGTTATTATCATGCGATCTAGTTCAATGCAAATTAGTGCATAGGTAGCTTACTTATTTAACTAAGGTTTATAAAAGAAAAAACCCAGCTTACTGGTATCCCTCTCGAACATGTCGATTGCGTGGTGTTATGTGAGGCTCTCCAGCTAGGTGTCATACCATCTGGCATACCAACTAAAAAAAGACCACCTCTTCTGGTAGAATACTCTCTGGGATGTTCATCAGATTGTACTGGCTACATCAGGATTGAGTCTCTACCTACCAGGAACGCTCCTTCAGTTTCCCATCCGGGATCACAGCTCTGCATTACTCCGGACAGTGAATGCGCTCGGGCTCGGTCCTTTACAGTTCCTGCGTTCTTCGGGGTGCGTCACTCTCATAAGGCGTCGGAGAGCCGACGTCATATTGCAAAGTTCCTCGAGCCTACTCATTTTCAGGTTCTCCTTAAAGTTTTTGAACAGCAAAGCCTAGATATTTTAGCGTTCTCTTCCACTTTACTAATACAGGGTCCACCCGAAAAGCGATGGCGCCATGTTTCTGAGAGTTCCAGATGTTTGCCGGACGTCCATCGGTTTACGATGTATGTGGCTTACTTCGTTTTTCTGATGAGATTCTTTTCATCTTTTGTCGCCATGATGAGGACCATGTCGTCTGCGTATGCGACTGACAAAACCCTAGTAGGAAGTCTCAGTCGCAGCACTCCATCGCATAGAACGTTCCAGAGAAGAGGCCCAAGAACTGATTTCTGCAGCATTTCCGTCGACATCCGGAAGTTTTCCCCTCTATGCTTCACAAATATTGCGCCCAGGTAGCTCCGGGCTAGTCTAACGAGGCCCACGTCCACTCTCTTAGAGACTAGCTCCTTCGCATTCTCACACCAGGACATCGAGTTGAATGCGTTCTTCACGTCTAACACAGTCATTGTCATCAGATGCCTGGTTTTCTGGCTTCTCTGTTTTTCTGCTTCTAGTTGCTTAGCGATCTCACGCAGTACGGTGATCGTCAACCTCCCCGCCGGGAAGCCATGCTGCCACCTCGACTGGCCTTCACTTTTTTCTCTTAACTCGACTTCTATTCTTCGAGCTATTAATCACCTTCCCCCAGGAGTCAAGCATTCGGTTTAAAACTCTTCACCTGTGGTTTTAATTGTTTGCTTGGTTTGGGTACAAGAATTTTTTTCTTCCACTTTTGAGGGAGGACTCCCTCTCGCAGGACTCATTACCCTGAGCACCATATTTGGTTTTGCCTGGGCAATGTACTTCACCACCTAAGGTGGCACGCCATCTGGTCCAGGTGCGCTTCTGCATTTTATTCTGGAAGTCTTTCTGGGAAAAGCTCCTTAAGCACCCGTCGCCGGTGGTGTTTTCCGGAGTCTCTATGCCACTATCTTGTACCCAAGACCACATATGTCCCTCTCGACTTTGTCACTTTGTTTCCTCTGCTCTTGTTATCTTCGTCCTGAGGCTTTTTTGCAGCCCTGTAAGAGTCGTGGAGGGGCTGTCTTTCGTCTCTGGTCCTCGTCAGCCTGCTTCTTATAGAAATACAGTTTCTTCTGGCTTCGGCAAAGGTCTCATTCCACCAGTGTCTACTTTTCCCTTTATTCTTATTAAAGGCATGGATGCGTTGCACATTCTTATGGTCAATAAGTTCAGTTCTTCCGCTGAACTGACCGTGACTCCACCATACATGCCACAACCATTCTTTCTTTGTTGATTTTTTTTATTCTAACGCGTGGCGTTCTCGCTATCCACTGCTGTGCTATCATATTCGGCGTTCACACCCGCCTCGAAGTATATGCATTTGTGGCCACTAAGGGTTTTGCCAATTCATTATGTGAGGCACCCACCTCGCAGAAGCGGAAGTTTCGTCTATGTGCGAGCTACCTGCCCCTCTCTGGAATGTAGGTCGATTTTCGTCATTGAGCAACACCAAACCATACTGGGCTGCCATCTCAATCAGCGCTTTACTACGCCCAGACTCTTTCACACTTCCCCATTCCTGTGCCTTTGCGTCCCCTGTCAGAGTAAAGTCGCAGTGGCCATTCAACACTGATGTTTCAAGTCTCGAGAATATTTTTAATTTTCAATTTGATTTTTGACTTTTTTATTTAATATTTTTGATGTATTTATAAAATATTATATTGATATGACAATTGTATTCGTATCCATTGATAACGTTGTTTACATATCTTTAAAAATAAATCACTTTGGTATAATCGGCATATTATTTTTCTAAATCTGTTGCAATATATTTGGTAGCAATTGATTTCAATGTTTTATGTTTATGGACAGATGAAAATGTATTAGTTTAATATAAAATTCATAATATTTATATTTCTAAATGAAACATAGGTATGCAGGAAAACAAACACATCTTTTTTTTATGTCCGTCTGGAAAAAAGTATGCACTTCTATTTTTTGATATATGGTATTAAAAACATAAATTTACAAGGTACCACCACTTTAGATTTAGCTACTGGTTGCACCCAAACGAGGCCTAAGTGTAAAAATAAAAATACAATAGTGAAAAACGTGGTGCGTACCACTCGGGTTGTAGCGAGAGAGTTTGAAAGGATGTGGAAGTGGCGACATGGAGATTCTTAAAGATAACAAGAAATTATTAAACGAAAAAATAATTAACTTCACAATACAAGGGAGGAGCGGAGCGTTAAACCAAAGTGTCGAAATAAGTCCATAACGTGTATAACGCGAAAGCTATAAGAATTAAAAGACAACAACCAAACTCTTCGCGCAAAAATGATAAACTTAGTATTACAAATATTCTAAATATAAACGTACAGTCTTTGTCCAACAAGATAAATGGGCTACAACTAGCACTTCAGAAAAAAATATTATCCCACCTAGAGTACTCCCATTGCTTTTTACAGAGCTTCAATATCCTTCAAAGCATCCATAAGCTGAGGAGCGTATTGAAGCCGTAATTAAAATGACTCAAACTTTTCGAAAATTTTGCTTGCTACTTCTTAATGATTGAAATATCCTTCAAAAGTACCTAAAGGTTAGAGTCCTGCACACTCGAGGAACAAAAATGCATCTCTGGCATATGCGGTGAAAGCCATGGTAATCGAAATCAATTGAGATGAAACAATTGTTTACACACCCCTTGGCATTGAATACCCGGTGTCTGCCTGAACGAAGAAGATATTACACGTGTCAAGGGCATATTGCAGGTTTTTATTATTAATTTAATGTATATTTTATATAAAACACCAATTATGGCAAAGGTGCAAAATGCTCGACTTTGTTAAAGATCGCAACCTCAGTCACTTAAGTTACTACCAAAGTAACGTATCGGGAAAAATAAAGATCATTTTCAGAGACGAATACCGCCGAAACAGGACTTCGGAGTTTATATCTACATTTATTGCACATATCTACAAATTCAGTTCTCCATTATTTAAAATCATTAAGACAGACATACAAAACTTTAAAGATAACTAATGACTAAGGTAATGAAATTAAGTTATGCTAGAATTACATAGTCATACTTATAAGACTTATTTCTTCTTAGAAGATTGCAAAATATGCGTTGTACTTGCAATATGCATTCTTTGACTTTTTGTCCTTTTATTGCTTTTTTTCACAACAACTTCACAGCATTCACCATATGTGCCTTTACTTCTACATAGCTTATACCAATTGCCGAGTCATCACCACATCTTGATTGTAACTTCACACTTTAACACAGGAAATAAAAATTAATGGTTTATTAATTATATATTAAGCAACGAACGTCGCAATTTTCCTGTTCACATCAACGATAGTAAAAGTTCGCTAATTCTAAAACCTTTAAAATATCTTTGCACGCTTTTATAGTATAGGTATTTTATAAAATTAATTTACATATCAATAATGCTTAATGTATGTTATTTGCCGTCATAATAATCACTTTGACATCATATTAAAGCAATTTTAAAGGCGAGACTACTTTCATTTATGCATATGAATGCGTATCAATTGAAAGCAATTTTCTTAATAATCTTGTCAATTACGTTCTGTTAAAGGTGTTTATGTAATAACATCTTTAGGTAAATAATCACTGTTATTGGGTTTAAATGGTATATAAAAGAACACTATTAATCTACCAACAATTATCCTCACAGAACAATGCATACGGTAACAATTTGTCTCGTCGTCACAATGGTTTTATTACTTTCCGTTTTCATTTCATTTCTCACAAGTTCACACGTAAAATTGTCGTTACGGAAAATTAGAAGCGACAAATGGTGAGACATGCATCGCAAAATTTTAATATAACGTCAATCAGTCGCTGCGTTACACCTTTCCGAAGCGTGTTCTTTCGGGTGGTAATTGGAATGTCTATTGCGATTATTGTATGGTTAATAAGCTGTGATGATGTTCTTCAGATGAAAGTTAATACTGTCACTTTTTCATTATTAGGATATTATTTGTTAAGTGCAATTGCGCACATATGTAAAAATATTGATGTCAAATTAAGCAATTTTGCACCTTATTAGACCTAATTTACTTTCACTATATCATTTGAGGTTGTTATACTTATATGGCTTTTTTTTTGCTGATTTAGGTTTATCACTTTCTCAACTGCAATAGAAAATTCATTAGATTATTATTAAAGATGTGTCAAATAATTTATTTCTGATTTATCTCCAAAAATTGAGGGGGTGACTATAACTTTTACGCAAAATACTGTTAATTATTTATTAGAAAACAAACTACTAAAGTAGATTAGTATTAACTTAAAAATTTTATGTGTAAATTCATTACATTCAAATCTTACTTCCAAATGACAACCGTGATCGATCGGAGAATAATTGGCCTAACCAGTTGTACTTTCTCGTCCATTAATTATTTAGGACTGATTATCAATACCAATTCGTTGTCTGCCAGAAGTAAAGATAAGTCAGGGGATTAGCTAAAATATATTAGAGGCAATTTCACCTATAAAACAAACGCAGATTATATTTTGCTTCCAGCACGTGCGAGTATCCAGAGAAAATATATAACAGTGCGGTGACACAAAACAAGATTTTCTAATGGATTTTTATCTATGATCACAAGCAGGAGCCTCGATAAGAACACCGGCGCGACTCTATGTTCTTAGTAGTTCACGTCATTAGTATGCAAAAAACATTACATTTAGTTTTTTTTGACTCAATAGCGAAATACGTAATGGATAATTCGTATCTTTATTTTATTTATCTGATTACCTTCACTCAAACGATTGCAAGTTTTTTTTTGTTGCAAAATCATATACGTCAGTTTATTATACCTGTATGCAACATTTAAACAATTGTTCAACAATGTAATATGAATAACAAAAAGTTTAATGTTGTTGATATACTAATTTTGCATTTTAAACTTGAAATATTTAGAAATGCATATTTATTATCCAAGATGACCGAAACTTATAGTATATATATATATATATATAT
>JAUIMW010002433.1:0-10723 GCA_033557785.1 Enochrus cinctus | reverse complement strand
AACAAAAATAATACTTAATAAACTACATAAATCTCAAACTCAAGATCTAGCTTCTATCTGCATTTAATCTAGTTATTGTATGAGTGACAGCAGCAATTAATGGGAGAATTGAAATAGGAGTTTCTGGGGGAGAACATAAGAAAAGGATAACAATTCGATATCTTTTGTGAAAATCCCAATATTCTTCTCTTTGATTTCAAATTTATTAAACAAGAATTTGACAATTTGTCAGTATATACTTTGAATATATTCTATTCTATTAATATAAGTAAAATATTGTGGACCCCATGCCTTCACTGTTTATATATTTTTGAAGTGAAAAGATGTTTGCATGAGGAAGTCCAGCATACGCATATATTGAGCAACCAAACAATAATTTAGAGTTCAAATAAACACCGAGGTGCTTTATAACATTGTTTATTGAATTATTACATATGACGTAATCGAAATTGCAAAAGTTTAAAGGATTTCTAAAGGAAGTTATTTTAAGACGTTTGTAGGTATTTAAATGCGCATTAATAATAGCTTTGTTTAATAAATGTTTCGTTCGATCTCTAAGAATCAAGTAATCTAATTCATTATAGTTTTTTAATAAAATTTATTCTGTCTTACGATGTTATTTTTGAAATTACTAGATAAAAACTGACCCATTTATAATGGCATTTTTAAATTAAATTTCTGATGCAGATATCCATTACTTTTCTATTAATTTTTTGCGTTTTATAAGTCACATAATACTTAATATTTCTATCTTTAGTAATGCAGGGATTTCTACCTTTAGTAACGCAGGAATTTCTGGGAGACATTTACCTATTTAGTCTTTTGACTACAGTAGAGGCCTTAATGTGGAATGCAACAACTTCAACAAACCTTCAAATGCCTGCTCGGCAGAAAGATCATGGAGAAACTGAAAGTCATAACTAGATATAGAATTTATCAAGCATTCATAATTAATGTACTTAATATCTCTTTTTGCATCATTGGACTTAATTTTGATTTATTTCGCTCCCACTGATCTAGTCCCTCAAATTGTAATACTTCAAATCACATACTAATAATATCTAAATTAATATTAACGTAGGTGAAAGTTCATCAAAATTTTTTAATATATTTCTAATATTTGTGTATTATATAAATTCTATTCTATTTAGAGCAGGTGTAAAACTAGAACCAGGCTGGCCATGTAATGGACCACTCCTTCGACTGGCAGAAGACGTGGCCAAGAGGCTTATTGTAGCATTCGATACTCCTACAGGCATGCCTTATGGTACTATAAATTTAAGACATGGTGTGCCAAAAGGAGAAACTACCATTACTTGTACGGCTGGCATCGGAACCTTTATCATCGAATTCGGAACTTTAAGCAGGCTTACTGGAGATCCTTTATACGAAGAAGTTGCTATGAATGCTTTGTATTCCTTGTTTAATCACCGATCACAGATAGGTCTTTTCGGTAATCATATAGATGTAGCAACTGGTCGTTGGACTGCCCAAGATGCGGGGATAGGTTCTGGGATAGATTCATATTTCGAATATTTAGTTAAAGGAGCAATACTGCTGCAAAAACCTGAGTTGATGGAAATGTTTTATGAAGTTAGAAAAGGGATAGACAAGTATCTTAAGCGTGATGATTGGTACCTTTGGGTCTCCATGACTAAAGGACAAGTTACATTGCCAGTTTTTCAATCGTTAGAAGCATATTGGCCAGGAGTTCTTAGTTTAATTGGCGAAACTTCATCGGCAATGAAAACTTTGCACAATTACCACCAAGTATGGTTACAATACGGGTTCACACCAGAATTTTACAACATACCTCAAACTGAAGCCGGAACAAACAGAGAAAACTATCCTTTACGCCCAGAATTAATAGAATCTGTAATGTATTTGTATAGATCTACCGGTGATCCATACTTATTACAAATCGGAGTGGATATTTTAAGGAGCATACAGCATAGTGCAAAAACTCCTTGTGGTTATGCTACTGTAAGTAGAACCTATTTAGTAAAAAAGGTATATTTAATAAATAGTTTTATTTATTACAGATAAAAGATGTTCGTGATCACCGCAAAGAAGACAGAATGGAGTCGTTTTTCCTCGCTGAAACGACAAAATATTTATATTTGTTATTCGACCCTGATAACTTTATTCACAATCAGGGACAGCACGGCACTGTCATTAATACACCAAATGGTGAATGCATAATTGATGCTGGAGGGTATATTTTCAACACAGAAGCCCATCCTGTCGATCCAGCTGCATTACATTGTTGTTACGATGTGCCAAAACAGAAATTATTTGATTTTTCTCAACTAAATAGCATGAAAAGTATATTTCAAGGAGACAGCATTGAAAAAGTCAAGGCTTTTCAAGAAAATCAAGCAAAGTTAAGTAAAAATCCAAAAGGCAAAAAACCTAAAGAAGAAGTACAATCTGCTGATGATGTATTAGGGCAGATTACTACAGAATCTACAATGAAGCTTGATGATAATGATAGCTACAATTTGAGGAATCATGCAGGAATACATGAAGGGGAAGTGACAGACCTTAATGATTTGAATTTACCAGTTGATGACTACGATAAAGAAGGTGACAATGTAACGGCTCCGCAACCACCAACCAACCAAAGTTCAGAGAACAAATTTGATCCACAATTGATGTTGGAGCGAATTCGTTTGAAAAATAAAAATCCACAGAATAAAACATGGGAATATAATTATAAATTGCTTAGCTGTAAGGCGCAACCTTTCATTCAAAAGATGTCTATATTCGGAGAATTTTTCAACAGGTAATTTATGAATAATAAAAATTTTACATAAATTTTTGGTGCTTTTATTTTCCAATGTAATATTTGCAAGTACAATAATACATTGCAATGGGTAACGGATGCTTTGAAGCAGACTAATCGAGGAATAAAAGTAAGTAAAATGGTATCGCATAATAACAATAAAAATATTTCTAAGTGTTTATTTTTATACTTATTACAGAGATATACACGCAAAATACTAAAATATCAAATATAAGTTTCATAAGAAAAATAAATGTAAAATTAAGAAATTTAAGCTTCTGTAATTTTTTTAAATTTATATTATATTAATATCATAAATGGTAAAATGACACGTTTAAACATTTAGAGAAAAACGGCAGTGTTTAAGTATCAAGCCCAAGTACTACAATTAAGTAGCATTTTCACACAATTTTAATCAATTTTTGTTATTTTTTGGACAATTGAGCACATAATATCTTGTCCAAACATCTGTACATTCAATATTTGTACACCATTCCCAATGAAGATATCCTTTTATCATTTTTGAACAAATTTGATAACTATTTGAAAAATAAATACCTAAAACATTTTAAAATATATACATATATATGACTAAACTCTTTTTTTATCTTGTTCATCAGACTCTAGAACTATAACAGTACTTATATTATTAATTCTTATTATAAGTATATCTTATAATTATCATATAATTCTTTAATTTTTATAGTTTTTAACACACATTTCCACATGACAGTTAGGTATTATGTATACATTTAAAATTGTGGTTTCGACAACAATTACTTTTTTCCAAAGATTTTGACAGACTTATTTCTAATTTTTATTACATTGGTAATATAATCACAATTTGGTAATGATTAATTTTGTACCACTTTGTTATAATATTTTAAAAATCAATTACTTTCTATAAAAAATATCACAGAAACTGCAACATTTTGTTTTATGTGTAGCTGCGCATGATGTTAAAACTAGTAATTTTTGCAGGAAATTATTTTTTAATACGTGTAATATAGAACCTACAAAAGTGCAATTTAAATAATCAATAGATTAATCAGTTATAACAATATAAATGATTCGTCTCATATTTTAAACACAAAATGAGGATAAATGACAAAGGGTAAATTTATTATTAAAATACTATAAGAAGTGGTACTCGTCATCTAACTTTGAATAAATTTGTCTATTAAATTTACATTTTTACAAAAGATTGTTAACTCATATAAATTTTTGAATGATAATAGACAAGATTTACCCAACACTAGAAAAATTTGCCACAAATTATAAAAATCGGACTTTAAAAATATATAATATATAAGTCAAAGGTTTATTAAAATGTTAAATAAAATATTTGAAATTCAGTATGGCACCATATTTCCGTTATTATTTTATTACTTATTTGTGTTGACACAATTTTATATTTTAGTTCAACATTTTAATACTGTTTTGACCATTTAAATATTTTTATATAAGTGTTATTTTTCTATTTTATTTATTTTTTATGTAAAACTAATTATAAATAGATGTACAAAAACTAAATTATATTAAATACTAAACAAAATATATCCATTATATGGAGTGTAGGTTCACTTAAAAGTACTTTTAAATTCATATTTTAAGTACAAACATTTTTTTGGTATATGGTGGTCCACATAAATTACGACAGTACAATGTTTTTTATCCAATAGCTATGTATAATTCTACAGAAAAAATTTGTCCTTGCGTATAAAAGTAGAAATTTAAAGATGATGACTGATTTGAAATTGTTTTTTATATTCACTTTCTTTTTAATGATGTGATTTCCTTTCATATTCCTTTTCAAGTCAATTTATTAAGGTCGACTTAAGACTTGATATATTATAATTAAAAATAATATTTCTTTACGATATTTTAGTTTTTTGTCCAAACAGTAAGTATTGAAGCCATGTACTATATACATTTATGTTCATTATATGTACGTATTTATGTCTAAAGTAAAAACATTATTTTTAATTTTAACTATCTAATAGCCAAGTTACAATTTTCATTTTACATTAATATTACTTGTATGACATCAGAGTAATATATTTGTTAATCTACGCACACATATACCAACATTTAAAGTCTAAAACTCTACACATACCATTTCTTATCGTAGCGCATATTGTATATAATTATAAAAAATGTTTTCATCTAATGGAATTATAAATAAAGTCGCAATATACTATAAAATTTTGCTGATGTTTTCTCGAAACGAGAATAAATAGTCCAAGTAAACATCATCAACTCTATTTTACATCCATGGAGGGTTAAAATTATTATTTTTTATCAATAAATGATCTTGATTAATTATGTAAATGTATCTACTGTGCGTATATAGTATCTATAATCAATAAAAAATAAATAAAACTAAGCGTAGATATGTGAAAATATTTACAAATGGGATAGAAATGCAAATAAATATCGAATAAAACTAACAACAAAACAAAACATAAAATCTCGTAGAAAAAATAAATAGAAAAACAAAAACATTCTATATCTAACAATGACAATTTTGCTTTAATGAGCAAAAATATCAGACTTTGATATCCTTTTCAAGTACTACTTTGAGCTAAAATGATTTACTTGAAAAAATTGGACTTGTACGTAATTCTTCGGAATAAATTATTTTTGATATAAATCTAATTACTCAAGTCGTGCTTTATAGCTCGTCTTCCATATTTCAGCCAGCGTTACGGCTGAATGGAATCTGTGGAAAATGCAGAGTGGCAATGTAATGCGTTGGACAATGGCCCAAGCCAAAAATCCGTAGAATTCTAATTGGACTGGGTTCGCTTCTACTTTCTGTGTTTCAAAAGTGTAGATGATCCACATAGTAATGTTGCAAATTAGGAGGAAGGTAACTACTTGGCGTCCTGGTTTTGAACGGTCATGTTCTGGAAGATGGACGCGACGTCTCGATACATCAGCAATAAATAACAACTGAAGTACCACCTGCAATATATTTAACAATTTAGAGGATTTTATTGAATTTATAATTTCTTTACAGACCTGGAGTACGGACAGCAAGCCAGTAATCATGACTAATAAATTGGGTTCTTTGGTAAATGCATTGAGAGATCCGGCAATCACACTGAAGACTGCATATAAAAATAGTCCAAAAGCTGATACTCGTAGCAAAATGTCGTTTAGATCACTTTGTTCTTCGACTTTGAATTTGAGTGACTGCACCCTGGAATTCAAGTGTGATGGCATCACACGAGTTCTAAAGAACGAGAATGCAGTAGACGTGCACACCAAGCAAAAAGAACATGAAAAAGCAAAACAAAACAATGAAATTGATGCATTTAAAAAATATAGTCATGCAACTTCAACAAATGTTTAATATAATGTATAATAATATAATAATTTTAAATGAAGAAAAATTAAGAAAAAAAAACCATAAAAATGCATGCATTAAAAAACAGAATTACCTTATAAATCCTATAATGATGGCTATTATACTCAGAACCATAAGGACGCAATGTGATACATCAGCAAGGTAAATTGCTAGTAATCCAAGATCTGGATGATGTATCAATACAAAGAACAGGATCAAGCAAATCAATGATCCTACAAGAAGCAGCAATCCAAAGAATAGACCTTTGGAAGCTCCAACGCAGTCCACTCTTTGATGCTGAGCATTTGCCATAGCAACGGCTCTTCTGGACAACATAACTTCCAAGCGATGTTCCAAATCTTCTTCGGTAATGTATCTATGCATTATAAGAAAGTAATAGCAAGATTTACTTTTATTAGGTATAACTAACGTTGACTCACCGAGGATATCTACCAATATGTTTCCACATTACGTATATTACAGCAGCACCAATAAGCGAATATTCAATTATGAATGGAAATAGATAGGGAGCAGAATCTTGGACAATAGTTCCCATTATGTTTACTCTGCCACAACTAGCTTGAGCCATGGCTGTAGCATTTTCTGGGTTGGTTATGTTTGTATTGGTACTAAACCAGTTGAAAGCTTGAGGGAATATGTTGTCGAGAATTTCTGTTCCATTGATAGAGTTTGGAGATTCTTCAACGACTATAAAGTTTAAAACAATTTATTAATTTTTTATTGAAAGAAGGTATAAATGTACGAACATTGATTGATTAAAATAACACAACAAAAGGAGAAACAAAATCTATCTAGAATCTACTTCTATCTAAGCAAAACTAGGTCATCGTACCATTTGCAACATTATTTTCAAAGTTATTAAAACTTTTATAAAGGTATCTCGAGGGCGTAGTTGCTAACGTGGTTGTTATAGCCTTCCAAGGTTTTGTTGTCATAGTTGTAGGCATCACAGTTGTAGAAGGTGTCGTTGGAATAGTAGAAGGAGTTGTATGCAACATTTTCAATATTGTGGTAGGTGTCGTAGTGATGAAACCTTTGTTAGTAAAGAAAGATTGAATGTTAGTAGATGTTAATAAAGAAAGAAAAAAAATGAAAGAAATGTTAGTGGCACTCCTATTTTCAGGTTAAAAAAGCATGTTAAATTTTGAATTTTTTTTGTTGGTTTTTCAACATTATTAATAACAGTACATGTAAATGTGCACTCATACTAGTACTTCTACGTTTTTTGACATACCATATGGATAATCATTGAATAAATCCGGAAGAATTGTTGTTGCCGAGTATTCTTCTGTTATATTTTGAGCTAAAGTTGGAAAATACTTTTTTTATTACAAATTTACAATTTCATTTTGAATTTATGGCCAAACATGTTACCAAAAAATTTTTGTCGATTTATAAAAAGTATTGTATGTTGTGTATTGGAGCTAGAGAAAAGCTCAACTCTGTATCAAATAAGATGAGATCGAAAGCACAACGTAAATATCAGCAGCAACAACAAAAATTTTCTGTATTTTAAAAATTTTGTTAAAATTTGGCTTCATCAGTCTCTAATAGAAGCTGTACAAATCTTGAAAAAAACACTAATGTATTAAATTTCTCTACAATTTCAATTAACATATCTCAACATACCATCAGAATCGTTTAGAAGTATTGGTAGAGGCAATTGAGTTGGAAATTTGTTTACACCATTTTCAGCTATTGCAGAAATATGAATTAGACTGAATGTTTGATGTTGCAAATAATATTGTTTCAAAATTTAGAGTTGATCTAAACATTTAGTATGAACTTTTAAAAAACTATACTCTATGTATATTCTAAATAAACAATGAACAACTATTTATTATCTTCTTATCCTAAATACAAATTCATACATGCATAATGATAAAATGTTGTATGTAATATAAATATACAAATGTAGTATTTTACATCATATCTTTGAGACATAAAAACAGATGTCAGTAAAACACAAAACGAACTAAAGCTGTAAGCCTAAAGCACATCGACAGACACTTACGTTTAGCGGTGGTAATGGTAGTTGGCATTGGAGTAGTCGTAGTAGTAGTGGAGGTAGTTGTACTGGCAACTTTATGCAACGCCGTGGCAGCAGTGCGAGCAGTTGTTGTGACAATATCTTTTAAAGTAGTGGCTACAGTGGGCGTAGTCAAAGCTGCAGCTGTCGTGGTGGTTGTAATTACATCTGGCACACCAACGTGTGTACCGAGCACAGTATTTGAATTTCTTAATGTGTGCAATCGGATACTTTCTGCAATAGTTACATCCGATATTCAGAAAACGTGGGGTGGAGGTGAGGAAGGTGATAATTGAAAAAAAGTAGTAAATTTCTCCCTTATTAGAATATTTACTGAAAAGTCTATTTAAATTCCTTCTTTTAATAACACTTATGAAGTAATTAATATTTTGCCAATTGACTTCAAACCCACAGTGTGCCACAATTTTGTCTTGGTTTCCAAATAAGTTTTTGTTAAATTTTAAAGCAATTTACTTCACAACACTTTTATTAGTAAGAAGTTAGATTAGAAAAGCAGACAGGGTGCCAATGTGTGGCTACAAAACAATTATGATACTATAAAAATTTTATGAAAACATGAAGATATAATAAAGGAGAATGAACTTTTATACAAGAACAATATTGAGACAAAAAAGCTTAAAAAACATCAAGATTAATTTTTAGTTTACCTGCGAGTATTCCTTCTTCCATTGTGTCGTTATTTTTCTTGTGATACAAAGTGATTTCCTTTAAGTATTCAAGTACAAGAGTTCGAATCCAAACGCAAATATTAGTAGCAACTACGTGCATCAATCCGAATCTTGCTATCACTTTGAAGCGATGGATATTTAACTGTAAATAATTTTTTTAAATTGGTATTTCACTCACAGACTTCTGACACTTACTCGTGAGTTCATAAAAATAAAGTACATCTGCATAAAAGTGAACACCATCTGGAGAACAGGGTTGATTCCTCGAAGGATCATGTAACAAGGTGATGTGAATGGTATCTCAAAAAATGCTCCAAACTCTAATCCATTGTAAATCATAGTGCCCAAACCAAATGCTAAAAAGTATAATTATTTATTTAAAAGAATCAGATATGCATAAAATTTAGTCATCAAAACTTACCAATAGCCCCAATTCTAAGGAAAAAGCTCCCATGGCTCTGGTCATTCTGGGTGGTTTTTCTCTTGCGTTTGCACTTGGTAACTGCACCACCTCCTGCTTCAACATCGGCAATAACAGGTGCAGGAGGAACTGGTGTTGTTTGTTCCTGAGAGACAACAGGGGGTTCAGATTGAGCTCCAATCTCCGCAACGGGTACCGGGACCCCAGACAAACCGGCATCAACTACCCCCTCCGAGTTGCGCCGGTACGTACTCTACTCCCCAAATAAAATTACAGAAATAAGAACAAAGCAAAATGATAATGAAAATGTATTCGAAATCCACCTGCTTGAATTGGTTTTAAAAATTCCCGTCAAATGCTGAAGGATTCTGTTAAATGTTTTCCGGAATATGGCCTCCATAAACTCATCGTGAGTAATATCCAGGTAAACAGCACATAAAATTGTTAGTTTAATGGTGGAAATAATTAGATTAAACTAACAAGCGGAGTGCTTCCTGGATGACCGGGCTTGGCATTACTGTTAGCTTGTCTGAAGCCAGTCATCCATACCACCAATGTAATTAATACAGACAAAGTCAGCAGGTAAATTCCGAAACAGAAAAATTATAGTGTGGTGCGCTATGTTGGTGCGTGTACAGTAGTGATAATATTTTTGTAATTAAATTTCGAAAATTGCTGCACTGTGGTGAATAAATTTATAAAAAAAGCTTTCGAAACTTGTCCTTTCCTTTACAATTTTTTTATGGATGCTAAAAAGGACGCGAATTGATTTAAATTTCTAGGGCAAAAGGATTGTTTTTCACATAAATTTGAATCCCTTCCTCAAAAAAAAAGAACGATAAGAATTTGTAATATAAAGCACATGCAATTCGAGCGTGGGCGAAAACAATATTTCGGAAGGAATCCTTCCTGTTCCCAAGAATTCGTGTAAAATCTGCCGTCGACGTAATACGAGTAAATATTATGCCAAGAGCACATTGTACTTTGCATGCATGTTATTTTTACGGATTTTTTAGCTTTATTATTGGATTTCTTGACGAAAGCCAGACTGCCAGACGCTTCCAATATACGTAATCGTTCAGGGAATAAAAACGAAAAATATTTCTTTCTTTAGTTTTTGATCGGGACAAAAACAGAATTTTTCGTTTGCGTTTTTGAAGTTATTGTCAAAAAATAACGGTTTCGTTAACCGAAATTAAAAACTTGTTTTAATTAATTTTTTTTTATTTAATTATAATAGAAAAATTCATTGTTTATAGAAAGTTTTTTTGTCTGAAAAGTCTGCAGCCGTACTCAAAATGTTATTTTTATTTGAAGGCACCCTGTATATAGTTTTCACATTTTGAGAACGGCTAAAGACTTTTCAGAAAAAGGAAAACTTTTTATAAAAAATAAGAAGATTGTTCTGTTGAATGCTGCAAAAAAA
>JAUIMW010002432.1:0-10724 GCA_033557785.1 Enochrus cinctus | reverse complement strand
TTGACGCTGGTCCACGAGTAGTACTGCACGTTAACACCTCCATGCTTCAAGATTTCTCGCTTCGCGTACACCAGGTATGCTTCTATAACAGCTTTGATTGGCTCGTACTCCTCCGCCATGTACTCCTTGTCTATTACGATTGCTGATGGAGAACATTAATAATTATAAATTATAAAAGAGAGTTAGTTAGTCTTACCTAGAGTGGCGTTCGCCGAGAGGAGAGAAGGAAAGTTGTCGGCGTTCGTACAGGCGACGAAAACCCCAAACACCAGGAGAAAAATCATCTTCGAGTGGCTGAAAGGTAGCGAGACGGTCACTTATATACCTTCTGAAGGTGAGGAGTTGGCATTTTGCTCGAGGGCACATTAATTCTAACCTTTGGCGTATTGGTTATGAATTGGAAATATGAACGCGAAGGCAGGTGTTTATTGGAGTAGATGAGGTGCTCGTGCCGTCGTATCTCGGGGTAGACTAACAGATTGGAAGGAAAGGTCAGGAATTAACTATTCATTCGGGGAAATTCAATCAGGGTAGCCTCGCCTACGTCGACCCTGCTGTTCGACCCCTTCAAGGGAACGCGATCACGCACGGGGGTTTGATAATTAGGCGAACACTCTTCGTGGTATTTAATGGCCTTTTTAATCATCTAAGAGAACAAATTGGATAAAGTTCAATGTTGATAAAGACACTTTATTACATACATAATTACATGTATACAAGGATAATGTTATCCTTACCAAGGATAATGTTTTCCTTGTCAAGGATAATGTTATCCTTGTCAAGGATGATGTTATTTTTGACAAAGATAAAGTTATCCTTGACAAGGATAATGTTATCCTTAACAAGGATAATGTTATCCTTGACAAGGATTATGTTGTCTTTGACAAGGATAATGTTATCCTTGCTAAGGATAATGTTATCCTTGTCAAGGATAATGTTATTTTTGACAAGGATAATGTTATTTTTAACAAGGATAACATTATCCTTGACAAGGATAATGTTATCCTTGTCAAGGACAACATTATCCTTGTTAAAAATAACATTATCCTTGACAAGGATAACATTATCCTTGTCTATTGTTGTTAATAGTCAATAAACATTTCTCTGTTAAAAGAGAGAATAATATAAAAGACATGAAATGTCCTACAGGTGCTCCACTATCAAGTTCAAACAATCACTAAGAATATCGCAGTCTGCAGGACACCTGGAGGACACTCCATGTTCTCCAGACTCTCCTGGTAATTCTTCATTTATTTTTTTCTTCAAATCTGTAATAGAACAAAAATATTATAAAAGAAAGACACTATTCATATTAAGATGTGTGTGGATAGCAAGGTACCTGGAGGACATTCCATGTGTTTGGTGGACATTCTTTGCCCTCCAGACAGTACTTCTTCTACTCTTTTTCAACATAAAAATGTTTATTGGTGTTTAAATTATAAAAAAAGATCATTAGGAGGTTTATAGGACATGGAATGTCCTCCAGGTACAGTTTTTTGAAGCACATGCTTCTAATTAATTTACTGTGTCCAGACATCTTGTTTTAGTTTTTTTTCATCTGTTACAACATAGGGATGTTTTTAACAGTAATGTCCTCTAGGTAAGGAATACTTTGATAGAAATTATCTGGAGGACACTCCATATCCACTATTTTTTTATACAAGAAAGACCATCAAAGGGTATGTGAAGCATGGAATGTCCTTCAGGTACTCCACTTCTTATATCATTATCGTTGATTAATTAAACTAAGAAAAATAAAATATTATAGATGTTTTTAATTAGTTTAATTAATAAATAAGAAAAAAATAAAAACATGAGTACCTGGAGGACATTCCATATCTCCCTGACCTTCTTTTATAGTTGAAAAATCATTACGTTGAAAAAGTATATAAAAAGAATCACCAGGAGGTCAACATTCCATAAACTCTTCATTTAGTTTAATTATTTAATAAAAAAAGTGTAGAGTACAGAACACCTGGAGGACTTTCCATATTATTTTAATGCTTCTCCTTTTATTTTATTGTTCCTAATTCTATTTCAACATCGGAATATATTTGATTATAAAAATTTAGAAAATTAGAAATGTGGTTTGTAGCACACCTGGAGGGTATTCTATCTCTTGTTGTCAAATATGTCCTTGGATGTGGTTTTACCATTCAAGTTTCTTTTTTTCGATGAAGTTTCTTACTTGTAGCTCCTCTCTCATGTCCTTTTGGTCTCCAGTTTTCATGTTTTTTGTTTTGTTTTTATTAAGTTTCATTCCTAGCTGTTCCTGTCTTGTGTTCCATATGCTTAAGTTGTTTTCTAGTTCTTTCCTGACTGCGATTGTTATAACTACATCGTCTACGAATGCATTTAACTTCACCTTCACTGACTGCATATTCTTATAACCAATCCTCAGGTTCTTGTTTCAATTGTTCATTTTTATAACTTCGTATATGTTCTGATTGTTATTATAAATAGTTTTTATAACCCTTAGAGTTTTGTTATCTATTTTCTTTTCTCTTAGTATTCTTCAAAGATCGAAGCCCTTTTCAAGATCTATAAATTTCAGATACGCAGGCAATTTTCTTTCATGTTTAAATAATAATTTGTATTATGCTGAAGATGTGGTTTTGTATACTCCTTTTAAAATCTATTCGTCCTCCAACGTCTCATCTGATGTCGGTTTAAGCTTTCCTTAAAAATATCTAATACTTTTCATTATTGCCATTATTTTCTCTTGTATCTCATCCTCCTCTTCAGCCTTCCCTTCTATCATCCTCTTGATTATTTTTAGTTTTATTTTCATATTCTCTTTCTAACTCTTCGATTCTTCTTTCTTGTTTCACTATTTGCTCTTAAAGTGTCCAATATATTCTCTTCCATTTATCTCTTCTCGTTTGACTTCAGAACAACAGCAGTATCATCTGCATAAATTGTTTATAAAAATGAGTCAAAAAAAAAAATACTATTTGTGTGTTTGTGTGCTGCCTTCGACGACTTGTTTGTCAGTATCATAAGTTTCCATTTCTCATTTTCTATCCAGTTCTGCAACAGTAATTACGTGTTGTACTTCCTCCAATTTAATTTCTTTGGAAGTTGTTTCCTTTATTTTTACTCTTACTATGAAGTAATTGGATCTCCATCTATATGGTCGATATAATATTTATTAACAATAATAATTCTTGAGATTATCTTCAACGAAAATCTCAGTTGGAACGACTATCTTCACTACTTAACTCAAAGATTGGATCTTTCTATTTTTTGTATAAGAACAACCACCAAAATATAATATAAGAAATGAAGAAGCTTCTTTTAAAAGGGAAATTCTACAGCTTGGAAGAATATTACTCTACATCAACGTTATGTATGTATGTCCATGGGTACTTTTCATCTACTTAACATGTCCCAGCTGACATAATCTCTGCATTTTTACCATCTCCACTATATTAACCTATCCGTACGTTTCTCTCAGCTTCTTCTTTGTTCTTTTCTTCCACTATCTTTCCTCGATATCTCTTTCTCAGCACTTTCTTTTTCTACACTTCCAGTCACATTCTTTTTTATATTAAACATCCATATTTCACATGTGTACTTAACTATTAGTCTTATAATTGTGGTATACAGTTTTATCTTTACTCTTCTTGATATATTTCTACTAGTTAACACTCTGTTGAGAGTTTTCACACATCTATTTCCTACCATTATCCTCGACTGTATTTCTACTTCCATGTTCGATGTCCTTGTAAACACTGACTCTCTGACCACTACATAAACTTGGAGTTTTCCTCGTTTACGCTTCGCATAACACCTATTCTTATAATCTCAGCGATTCCTTGTTAAAGTACCATCAGGACACAGACATCATTATCAGCAAACTCCACACACTACTTCTACAACCTTAACTTTCACTAAGCACTATAGATCTGGTTGCCATAAGAAATCTTCAACCCTCGAACATTTTTACCCTGGATGAAATAAACCTGATCATCTACTTTTGGAATTAGAAGATACCTTTAAGAACCTGCTACCGATAATGGTCTTCAATTATGTCACTACAAACTGGAAAGAATTTAGAAGATAATCTGTAGGTTTAAAACGTTTTGGAATTCATTCAGTGATAAAATCCTAGTAAACTGTACTAAAGTTGAAAATACCAACAATCTAGAAGCTTCAAGGACCAAAGAGCTCACAACACAAGTGGAAAAATCCAATATAATACCAACAACTTAACTTCATCTACACGCCTGATTGCCTTTGGAGTCCTTCAAAGCTCTATCTTTTGACTCTTCCTATTTATTCACTACCTCCATGAGATCTTGAAACACACAAATTTCTACCTTTAATGTTTGAAAATATGTCTCAACATGTCCACTATATCAACGTCTTAGCTCCTTGTTTATTCTTCTGCCACCATCTTATCGAGATACATCTTTCTTAGTACATTTCTTTCCCACACTTCCAATTCTTTTCTTTATTTTCTATTCAACATCCACATTTCACATGCATACTTCACTATTGATCCTATCACCGTAGTATACAACTTTGTCTAACTAACTAACTAACTAAGAGCTCTTCTGTTCATTTTCCTTTTCCCTCTTCTCCTTCTTCCAATTTTATTTTTTTTTTTTGTAATTAATCAGAATTTTTACTACAGCAGAAGATCCTCCCTATAAAATAATTCCATAGAACATTCTAGAGTTGGCATGTGTCTGAAGAGTAATAGTCGGGCCAACTTCGCCTTGAAGAACTCTTAAAACTAAATCTCACTATTATCTTCTAAATCTTCTACTATTATTAATGGTGTGGGTTGTTGTTCTCTTATGTGTTTGTTTATTCATTTTTCTATCCTTTGTAAAAGCTCTAACCATTCCTTCACCATTTAAGTTTCCTTCTTTCAATGAAGTTTGTTGTTACATCTATTTATAGGTCTTCTCTCACATCTAGATCCTCATACTTATATCCTTTTGGTCTCCAATTTTCATGATTTTTGTCTTGTCTTTGTTACGTTTCATTCTTAGCTGTTCCAGTCTTCTGTTAAGTTGTTTTCTAGGTCTTTTTTGGTTGTTGTTGTTACTACTACATTGTCTACGGATACACTCATTTTCATCTCCACTGGCTGCATATCTCATAACCTTGTCCATGTAAGTGTTGAACTTTGAACTTCCCCCTTCTTGTTCTTTTTTCAGTTCACTCTCTAAATTCGCCATGTATACTGCAAACAGCAGCGGACTCAACGGGCATCCTTGTCTCAGTCCCCTTTCCGCCCAGAATCTTTCAGTTTCTTGTTCGACTATTATTATATTTGAGGGTTTTTCATATATTTCTTCGATTCTAGCTGTTAATATTTCATTTATTCCATACTTCTTCATTTTATCAAACAAAGTTTGTTTATTTATGTTGTCTGGCTTTAACTTCTTTCTTTAATTTTTCTGCCAACAGCATTGCCCAAACTTTATACATTGTATTTAGCAGTGTTAAACCTCTGTAGCTTTTTGGATCGTTTTTTTTCTCCCGCCTTATGTTTAGGAAATATGATTCCCTCTCTCCATTTCTCTTCAAGTCCCCCTTCTCTTCACTGTCTGTTTAGTAATTTCACAATTGTTGCTTTTGCCTCTTCTTCCATGTACTTCCATGCTTCATTTGGTATTCCGTCCGTTCCCACTGCCTTGTTTAGCTTTAGCTTTTTAATTTGGTCATCGAATTCTTTCATGGTAACTCCATCTTCTGTTGTAGATATTCTGTTTTTGCTTACACCTTTTTTTTCCTCTGTACCACTTAACAACTCCATATATCTAGTTTTCCAGTCTTTTGCTGTTATATTATTGTATGTTTTGGTTCTTTTCTTTCTGTTTTTCTTTATGTACTAAATCTTTAATAACTGTCTAACTTTGATGGAATGTCCTCCAGATGTTCTGCACTCTATACTTTTTTATTGGATAGTTAAACTGAACGAAGAGTTTATAGAATATTATTAAAAACTTATTGGATATCATTAAATTGTAATAAAAAAATCCATGTCTTCTTTTATCTTATTTTTTTTTTGCTCCATCTTTTATAGTTAAAAATCAGTAAACATTTTTATGTTGAAAAAAAAAAGAATTAAAAACATGTTAAAAAGTACCATGAACATGGAATGTCCTCCAAGTATACAGCAAACTATGTTTTCTTGTAGACTGAATTGAGAGTACGTAGATAGCAATTTACCTGGAGGACATTCCATGTTCTTTAGAAGTAGTATGGAATAGAGTAAAAAAGAAGATAAAAGAAGACATGGAATGTCCTTCAGGTGCTATCAACGTACTTTTGTTTGTGTCAAAAATCAAAAATCTTTATTTAGTTTAAATATCCAATAAAAAACTGTAGAGTAAAGAACACCTAGAAGATATTCCATATTATTTTAGTGCTTCTCCTTTTATTTTATTGTTCCTTATTCTATTTCAACATCGGAATATATTTGATTATAAAAATTTAGAAAATTAGAAATGTGGTTTGTAGTATACCTGGAGGGCATTTCATATCCCAATAAAAATCAACAAGATTTTTGATTTTTGACACAAACAAAAGTACGTTGATAATGTTATCCTTAACAAGGACAGTGTTATCCTTATCAAGGAATATGCTATCCTAGATAAGGATGACGTTATCCTTGACATGGATAAAGTTATCCTTGACAAGGATAACATTATTCTTGACAAGGATAACGTTATCCTAGACCAGGATAATGTTATTTTTATCAAGAACAATGTTATCCTTGACAAGGATAATGTTATCCTTCGTAAGGATAATGATATCGTTGCCAAGGATAATGTTATCTTTGACAAAGATAATGTTATCCTTGCAAGAATAATGTTATTCTTGTCGAGGACAATGTTATCCTTATCAAGAATAATGTTATCCTTGACAAGAATAATGTTACTCTTAACAAAGATAATGTTATCCTTGTCAAGGATAATGTTATCATTGATAAGGATAATGTTATCTTTGACAAAAATAATATTACTCTTGACAAGGATAATGTTATACAATGAAGAATAATGTTATTCTAACAAAGGATAATGTTATCCTTGTCAAGGATAATGTTATCCTTGACAAGGATATTCCATGTTCGTTAGAAGTAGTCCTTCTTTTATTTTTTTAATAATCAGCAAAAAAAAATGTCAATGGAATAGAATAGAAAATAAGATAAAAGAAGACATGTAATGTCCTTCAGGTGTTATCAACGTATTTTTGTTTGTGTCAAATATCAAAAATCTTGTAGATTTTTATTTTATTACAATTTAATGATGTCCAATAAATTTTTAAAAACATTCCATAAACTCTTCATTCAGTTTAATTATCTAATAAAAAAGTGTAAAGTATAGAATACCTGGAGGAGATTCTATATTATTTTAGTGCTTTTTCTTTTATTTTATTCTTCCTATTTCTATTTCAACATCGGAATATATTTTACTACAAAAATTAGAAAGAATGTTGTTTGTGGAATACCTGGAGGGCATTCCATGTCCTCCAAACCTCTTAATAATCTTTTATTTACAATTTAAAAATTAATAAACATTTTTATGTAGAAGAAGAGTAAAAGAAGTACTAAAATGTCTGGGGGATGAAGAATGTCCACCAAACCCTTTGGCGGTCCCTTTTTTCATGTTTGGGGACATGGAATGTCCTCCAGATACCTTGCTATCCTCACACATCTTAATATTAATGGTATCCTTCTTTTATAATAGTTTTGTTCTATTACAATATAGATTTAAAAAAATAAATAAAGAATTACCAGAGAGTCTGTAGAACATGGAGTGTCATCAAAGGGGTCTTGCAGACCGCGATATTCTTAGTGATTGTTTGAACTCATTAATGAAAGTTATTATCAACATTTTTAAATATTAATTAGAAATACATATATAACAGTATATCTGAATGCCATTTCATGATCATGACCCCCAGATCTCTTGGTGTCCTTCCATTTTGTCTTTGTTCTTTTTTAATACGAGAGTATTTAAATATTTAATATTTAATTGAAGTTTAAAATGTTATTAACAAATATGTTGATAGTGAAGCACCTGTACTGACTATTAACAACAAAAGAAGATTCACTAAGGCATCTAGGGGATATGTAATGTCCTTCAGGTACATTGCTATTTACGTATTCTGAATTGTGTTCAAAAATGTTAATATTCATCATTTCTTTAAGTTTATTTAGCCAACAAGAAAAATGTAGTTTGTAGAGTACCTGGAGGATATTTCATATCTACTAGATATCTTGTGGACATTCTTTAAATATTGCTAACATTATATTAAGTAAAAAAACAAAGTACAATAAAAACACCAAAAGGTCTAGAAGGCATAAGAATGTCCTTTAGGTAGTTTATTTTTTTCACTCCACTTCTTATAGAAAGCGATCCATATTCATTATGTCAGATAGTCAAATGTTTTAGAAAGATTATCTACAGGATACCCAATCATTAATAATATAATAATAGGTTCTATTAGTTGAAAACATATGTTATAATAGTACCAAATGACCATGTAGATAAACTAGAGAAGAATGAAATATATTAGTGGAGTGTTGTTAGAAGATATCCTTCAACCTCAAAGATAACTGATCTTTAGAGATAAATGGTAATAATATTGGACAAATTTTTATAAAGAACATGCAATGTAGTATGCTGTGATATATTCTCACATAGTCAAAAGTCACTGATCAACGGATAAAGATACTAATAGGCATCTTGTGTCAAACAGAAATACGTTGATATCAGTATACCTGGAGGACATTCCATGTCCTTTTAGTGCTTCTTCTTTTATATTCTTTCTAATTTTTTTTTTCAACATAAGAATATTTTTGACTATAAAAGAAGTTTTACAAAATATTAGAAAGTGTTGTATGTAGTATACATGGAGGGCATTCCATGTCACTTAAACCTCTTGTGGAATGTTCTACATGTAAAGTGCAAACTATGTACTTCTTGTTGGCTGAAAAAATAATGAATTTTAATAAAACAAGTTAAAATTGAACTTATTTTCCAAGTATATTGTTATCTATGTACTTTCAGTTCTGTTTAAGAATTTTGTTAACATCAATCATTTTTTTAAAAATTTATTTAGTCTACAAGAAAAACGTAATTTACGGTGTGCCTAGAGGACATTCCATGTCCCTAAAACTCCCTAATATTTTTTCATTTATATTCTTTTTAAGTTTATTTCATTATAGAAATAGTTTTGCCTATAAAAGAAGTTTTATAAAAAATTGTGAGTTATTGAAAGAGAGTAGAAAAAGTACTGAGAAGTCTAGAGGACAAGGAATGTCCTCCATGTATACCGCAAACTTCTTTTTTAAACAATTAAGAGTTTTTTTATTTCTTTTTTATTTATTAATTTTTATTTTTTTAGTGATTTTAGATGTATCTGAAAAACATTTTTTGTTCCTCTAGACTAGTGGTCTTTTTTAACTTGTTTTTCACTCTATTTCAACAAATTTATGTTAATTGATTTTCAAACTGCAGAAGAAAGATCACCAGAAGTTCTGGGATCTGTTCTTTAGACAGACTATAAACTATGCTTTTTTATTGACTAAGTATATTGCTAGTAGAGTACCTGGAGGGCATTCCATGCTCTACAGATATTTTAAAATAACATAAAAATTGAAACACAACTACGTTTTCCATATAGAACAATCTATAAAAAGAGTAAATTATTAATATTAATGAAAAGTTAGGCTCGTGCACATCCTTGCTCTTCGTTTTGTTTTCTTTCGCTTCAACCAAGCAAAGTTTAAAGTATGCAAATCGTCCCCAAAAAAGTCAAAAACTAGTTATTACCGAATCTATATATAAATTTCACACTTATCTATTTTTGGCTGCTAAAGTAGACTTTGTACTCCACCAACTTTCAGACGACACTCGTGGACACAATGAACCCGAATGGGGATTCCATCTATTCAACAAATTTACATTTTCAGGAGGCCACAACGTGATCACTCTTCGTCATAACGGTCCAACGAAATATCTTAAAGAAAATTCCATTTAAACAAGAGAAATAATAGAATTGTTTGGTGTGTAAATAATTGCAATAATGTGTTAATTATTTACTACTTATTTATTGGTAATAGAGGTCTTCAGAAGGTGAATCTGGATTTCCATGCAGCAACTCTTCATATTTGTTGCATCAGACTGTTTTTGAAAACAACATATTCTTAGAAAAAGTTCGCCTTAGAAACAAAATTATTTCCATCAAATAAACTTTGACTTTGATCACTATAAGCTAACGTGGTGGTCAAAGGTTCCAGACACTTCGAAGACAGAGCGATGAACCTTTCTACATTTAGAATAAAACAGCTTTTTTACATAATTATTATTATTGTCGTTGTAGAAGATAAGATTAAATAATAACTAGGTAACTAGGTGTAAAAATGCTTATAAATTGTTTATAAAGACTTCAAGCGTGAAAATTTTATTAGTTTTAGTGTGGATCATCTCTGATGCGAGCAAAATCACGTAGGTATTATATTAATTAATAGTTATTAGTTAATTGAAACAATGTAAAAATAAATCGCATTCAGTTTATGCAAATTTTCCAAGTAAAAACCTGCTTGTGACGTCACGCATTTCACCATTTATATGTTTCCTGCACCTGGCTCTTGGCACAGTTCCACTCGTTTCTTCAGTTGAATACAACAGTGTCTTCGTTTAGATACTACGAATACCTTCTAAACATTTTATTCATACCTATGTGTCAATGAATAG
>JAUIMW010002431.1:0-10725 GCA_033557785.1 Enochrus cinctus | reverse complement strand
CTCATCCACCATTTCTGCAAGTATAGAGAAATTCAATGTAATTTTGGCACGCGAGGGCAACACTCCCATCCCTGCATCTGGAAACCAAACAAACTTTTTTTATATTTTTGAAGTAACATCTAATTTTGATTTCTGTGCAGTACCGGCTTAAGATTATTTTGGGTCTAACCCCAAAGAAGGGACCATGTGTTAAGTTCCTAGTAGATAAAAGAGCGTATATGAGAGCATAAATTTTTTTACGAAAAAGCGTAAAGTATAGTTAGTGTTCAAGAAAATATTAACGTAACGCCAGGGGGGATACGTAATTAACTCAAGTTTAAAGTCAAACGTACGCGTAAATCCAATTAAATTTTATGTTTTAAAAGTTAAAATGGGACCTTCCACCTTATTTCGTAAAGCTCGAGGTAAGACATAATTTATACCAGAAGCTTTTTTACGGCGTTAATTTTGCACTCGACTTCTTAATTATCTTGGCTGGATGAGCCTATAAAGTCGCCTTAATTGGTAAGCAAAAGGAGGATCTTAACATATTTAATTTGTTTAATTTTCATGCTTGTTTACTCTGTGTGTGACCGTTATCCTAGCAATTCCGATGTTATTTTACTAGCACAATAACAACTATATTAATTATTGGTTGTAATAATGAAGGTTGTGCCTGTCTAGGTTAAGTCTGGTGGGTTGCGTGCATTTTTATGGGTACCATTTCGATATTTTATTTGTTTACAAGTTTATTTAAGCTAATTATATTGGTGAGTATTTGCTCAGAGCGAAAGTGAGAGCTGTAAAAAAACTGACCTACAGAAGTGGATATTGTGGCCGATGGTCGTCTATTCTATGGCATAGTACAGATATAAGCGTTAACCATAAAGTTTGTTTGTAGCTGTAGTTAGTATGTAATTTAAAACGGAGTAATGTCTGTATGAAGTGTATTTACTCACATGTTTATGATATTTCGTCTTTGTTTACACTCAGTTTTAACACCAAATAAAATAGCAGCCCATATTTTATAATGCGGCATATTTGACACTTCATAATTTCGCTAAACGTCTGTTTAAACGCTTTATAAATATTTCTCTCTTTTTATTTCTCTCTCAGTGCTCCAGCGTTAAATTGAGCGAACACAATGGACTTAGATTAATTAATAACAACTTCAACTAATTCAATACTGTCACGGATATAGATTTCAATTAATAATAAAAACGACTGTACCGAACGGTAAACACTTTAGAATACAAATTCAAAAGCCCACGCAAACACGTTCCTTTTATTTCTCAATGAATTGTTTAATATTTCACTTATCGTCTGAACGATTTTAATCAAAAAATTCTTCTCGTTTCCTAGCATGTTAAATTGTCGCGATTCCGAAAAATCACTTGCAGAAAAACGCAAAGAAAAAACAATTAAAATCTCAATTGTATCCAATCGCCAAGAAATGTTCAAATAGAGCCATTGCCGGTCGTAAAATTATTGTCTCTTTGATTAGCAATTAAAAATGTGCGTCCAAATTGTTCCATTAATTGCATCACATTGTATTGCGCTAACCATTTGATAAACTACGCACTGAATGAAATTCTTTAATCCATTCTTCTGTAGGAAACAAACGTTCCGTAAGAGCCTTTATCAAAAACGAATTAAGTATGTTGATGTTCCGTTAACGATGTTTATACTTTTTTTTCTGCAAACGCAAACCTCAATTGAATGCCTTATCGCGTTTTTCATCCAGAAAATATGAAGTCAATGCAGGCAAATACACTTACCTGTAATTTAATTACAGGACGTTTGCACCGTGAAAATGTAGTTATTACTGGGCGCCACACGCGTCGCTGTACTTGTTTTAATATAACAATCCCATTGTAAATAACGATTAATGAGACGCGCTAATGACTCAATCAATTCACTTTTTTTAGCCGAGAACTTTAGAGATAAGTACCAGCGAGAATAATGGAAAATTGCTAAGTGACTGCAATTGCTGTGAAGGCATTAATCAAATAGAAAGGCAATAAATGGTCCTGTTAACCATTAAAACCTCTTTTAGGGAATAAAACTGAACGATATTTCTTTACGAGCCGGCAATATCAATAACACCTAATTGCGATATAACCTATAATTTGATTGCGTGAGCCATTTTAATATTTGTTTTGTGCCGTTTTGAAATCGGAAATATCTACATTTGCGTATACATTTACATCAATCGTAAACTTGCACTTAAACGCCCATATTGTTTATTTTAATGGGTGATATAACTATTAACAACTAATTATTCTTAACGTGAATTCTCCGTCTGGCGGGTGTCTTGAGTTTGTTTAAAAATTATTTTTTTTGGGCGAGACTCGACGAAAGTTGAAGTAAACAGAAAAATTCTAATGGAGTTCCTTTACAGCCCGAAAGTTAAATTACAGTGCCAGTTTATGCGCGGTACTCGTCATTAAAATTTACATTATACCTTACTCGTCTTTTCATTAAAAGTTTCGTGGCAGCACATAAAACTACAAAACTAACTTTGCAGGTTATGGCGTGACATTAAAACTTTAATAATTAATTTGTTGCTAATATATACACTGAAAGAAATTTAATGTTAAATAATGCCAGTTTGTAGTATGATGTAATCCTATGTTTTGGTGCTGATTATTATATAGTAATAATTAAAATATATGTTTTTCTTTAATATTTTATAACAAGCTTTAAATCACAAGCCAAATGAATAACTAAAACGTGGGATAATGTATGAATATAAAAATAATAAAAAAAAACAAAAGACAAAAATGATTTATTGTAAATCCATTGAAGAGTTTCGGATTATGTTTCAATATGAATTTGTTTTAATGAATGATATTGTTAAAGACAAAAATACACTTTTTATAATTTCAGATTGTATTGTCTTTTTTTTATACAATTTAGTAATTAAAAAAATAATAACTGTCTCAAGAGTATCGAATTACCATGCGGAATCAAGATATGGTGTGTGGTTGTTTTTAGATTTATTATTTTAATTTTAGAAATAAAAAGTGTAAAATAAATCATTCATACAACTGTAAATAGTTTATTATTTATATTATTTTGTAAATTTTTTTAGGCTGTCTTTGTTTGTTTATTTAATTGTTTGTTTATTTGTGGGGTCCTCGATTTATGAATTTCATCCATCTCTTTTTATCTTGAGCCAGTATCATTGCTTCTCTTGGTGTTGTTCCTCTTTTTTTTTTCAATATGTCCTCTATGTCTTCCTCCCACGATCTTCTTGGTCTACTTCTTTTCCGCTTGCCCGTTGATCTGCTCTCCCATATTTTCTTAACCTGTCTCTCTCCATTCATCCTCTCCAGGTGGCCCTACCATCCAAATTTTTTTTCTCAATGTAATCCTCTACTGGTTCTACTTGTAGCTCCTCTCTAATGTCGGCATTTCTTAGTTGGTCAAGTCTTATCACTCCCTTTATTCCTCTTAAGTATTTCATTTCGAAAAATCGAAGATACAGGCCATCTTACTTTTCTCGCGTCTTCGGGCATTTTTTGCTTTCCATCTTCTGTTATTTCTGCTCCTAAGTATCTATAGTTTTTCACTTGTTCTATGACTGTGTTTCCTATTCTTATATTAAGCTCTTCTCTTTGTCCTATCTTCATAACCTTTGTTTTACTTTTGTCTTAGATACTTGTTTCGACCTCTATCACTATATCGTCTGCGAATGCTCCCATCGACACTTTTGCTGGATGCATCCTTCTGTAGCCATGTCATGGTCGTCTTCTGTTTTTAGCAATTCTTCAAAGTATTGTTTCCATCTTTGCATTCTTCTTCTCCTTTTTAAGCACTTCCTCATATTTTTTACCCACTACGATGTTTCTTAATTTGTACGATTTAATGGTTTCGTGTACGGGCTTCTTGTTCTTTGTTGCACGTGTTTCTTTTATCTTTGCGACAAGCATATAGTGGTCGCTCTCGATCTCTTTTTGCTCTTATGTGTAGGATCCACTGTCGGTTTGACTTCTCTACCAAGATGTAATCTATTTCTAAACGTTCATTTCTGCTTGGTTGTTCTCTAGTGTATGTGTAAATTAGTTTATGTTTGTATAGTGTGTTTGTTATGAGAAAGAAAACTCGATAATACTTTTTCCGTTGCCCTCCGTATTCTCCCATTACATCGTTATGCAGTCCTTCACTTCTACCCACTCAGGTATTAAAATAAATTACATTAACGTAAATGGCAGTACACCTGGAAGACACTCCATGTTCTCCAGACTCCCTGGTAGCAACTCTTATGTGTTGTTTACTTAAAATTAGAGAATGAATGTTTGATTTAAAAATCTTAAAATTTAATTACAGGTACGTAAGTGACTGTGCACCTGGAGGACATTACATGTTTCCTAGATTTCTTGATATTTTTTTTGTTGTTTTTTTAATTTTATTTCAATCTAAGGATATTAACTGATTTTTAACAATAAAAGAAAAACCTCCAGTGGGTCGAGGGACATCGAATGTCCTCCAAGTGCTGTCCAAACTACGTTTTTCTTATTGGTTAGTAAAATTATGAGAAATTAAAAATGTTTTCAAGATTTTTCGACACAATTAGGAGTTACACACTCCTAGTCAGATATAATTGGATATCTGGAGGACTCCGTGACTTATAACTTTTTTGTTTTATAATTATTATTTCTCTTTACTAAATTCCATTTTAGAAATCACCAAATCAAATTTTAGTTGATAAATAAAATATACGTAGATATCGGAGTAGCAGGAGGGCATTTCATACAACCCAGACTCCCTCTGGTTTCTTCTTATGCTGTTTAAATTCAGTAAACATCCCTTATATAAAAAAAGAAAATTACACATAAGAGTGATCGCCAGGGGGTCTGGGGGACATAGAATGTCCTCCAGGTGCACTGCCATTTACGTACCTGTAATTTATTTAAAAAAATCCGAAAAATAATCTCTCATTCTCTAATTTTAATTGACAAATCAAATATACGTAGATAGAGGAGTAGCTAAAGGGCATTCCATGCAACCCAGACTCCCTGTGGCTTCTTATTATGTTGTTTAAATTCAGTAAACATCCCTTTTGTGAAAATGAAAAATAAACAACACATAAGAGTGACCATAAGGGGGTCTGGGATGGGGGATGTGGAATGTCCTCCAGATACACAATTATCTTATGTATTCCTAATTGCGTACACAGGAGTAAATAATTCATAATTTTGTCCAAAAATTTTTTATCTTTTAATTTCTCATAGTTTAATCAACCAATAAGTGTGTAGTGTGTAGATTGCACAGTACCTAGAGGACATTGCCCTGGTGTTCTTTTTTAGGAATGTTTATTGGTTTTTAACAATAAAAGAAGAACTCTGCTAGCTATATTCTTTTTACTGATTGATTAAAAATACTCAAATGAAAAATATTATGAAGATTTTTAAATACTTATTAGGTGCCCCTGGAGGATATTTCATGTCCCCAAGACCCCTTCGTGTCTATCTTTTGTGTTTAATCTATTCAAATATTGGGATGTTTATTGATTTTCATCAAAGAAGAACAAAAATAAAAGTTTTGTACGTGGCATAATTTTTTTTAGTATTTTGTAGACGTAATAATATTTAGTCTTATATTATTTAAAATCTATAAACATCCTTATTTTTAAAAAGAAAAATAAACATCACATAAGAGTGACCACCGGAGGTCGGGGTCACATAGAATGTCCTCTAGGTGCACTGACATTTACGTAATTAATTCATTTTACAAATCCTAAAAACATTCATTATCTAATTTTATGTGACATAAAATAGACGTTAATTTCGCAATAGCTGAAGGACATTCCATGTAACGCAGACCCCTGTGATTTCTTACTATATTCTAATTTTCAGTAAAAATCCCTTTTGTGAAAAATAAAAATAAACAACACATAAGAATGACTGTCATTTACGTACCTCTAATTTATTTAAAAACGATCTTAAAAACAATAATTCTTTTATTTTAATTGATAAATAAAATAGAAGTATATAGCTTCTTATTATGTTGTTTATTTTCAGTATACATCCCTCTTGTAAAAAAGAAAAATAAACAACACATAAGAGCAAAATATATATGAATAAATTCAACTGTGAATCAGAGAACAGCAAAACAGATGTCAACAAACTTTGCTCGAGTGAATTATTTACACTTAGCGTTCCGGCCACCAGAGAACTTTTTTATTAAAACATTCGATCTATAAAGTTTTAAGTTACTTATTTATACCAAGCAAAATATATATGAATAAATTCAACTGTCAGCCAGTATTTTAAGACTCTGAGTTATACTAAGTATAGCTATATCTTAAAACGCTGGTTCAAGAAACTCTCGCAACTCATTTCATTGATATCTGCTTCGCTTGGTATAAAAAAGTGGCTTAATATATAGCACAGGATGCTTGCAGCTTCGCTGCTCGCCGACTCGGGCAAGCCCTCGCCACTCATTTCATTGATACCTGCTTCGCTTGATACAAAGAAGTGTCTTAATATATAGCACAGTATGCTCGCAGCTTCGCTGCTCGCCGACTCGGACAAGCCCTCGAAATTAATTTCATTGGTATCTGCTTCGCTTGGTATAAAGAAATGTCTTTATATATAGCACAGTATGCTCGCAGCTTCGCTGCTCACCGACTCGGGCAAGCCCTCGCAATTCATTTCATTGGTATCTGCTTCGCTTGGTATAAAAATGTCTTAATATATAGCACAGTATGCTCGCAGCTTCGCTGCTCGCTGACTCGGGCAAGCCCTCGCAATTAATTTTATTGGTATCTGCTTCGCTTGAAATAAAGAAGTGTCTTAATATATAGCACAGTACGCTCGCAGCTTCGCTGCTCGCCGACTCGGGCAAGCCCTCGAAACTCATTTCATTAATATCTGCTTCGTTTGGTATAAAGAAGTGTCTTAATATATTGCACAGTATACTCGCAGCTTCGCTGCTCGCCGACTCGGGCAGGCCCTCGCAACTCAATTCATTAATATCTTAAAACAATAATTCTCTTATTTTAATTGATAAATAAAATAAGTAGATAGCGAAGTAGCTGGAAGACATTCCTGTGTTTTTTTTTTAATCTTGTTTAAATTCAGTAAACATCCCTTTTATTAAACATCACATATGAATGTCTGCCAGGGATCAGGAGGATAGGTGCATGGCCATTTACATACCTGCCATTTATTAAAAAAAAATCCTAAATACAATAATTCTCTAATTTTTGCTAATAATTAAAATAGACCTTGATACGGAATGTCCTCCAGCTGTGCTGATATCTATATATTCTTAATTAATTTAAAAAATCTTGATTACATTTTTCAATTGGCCATTTTTATCCAACCAAAAAGAAATACATTGGCAAAAGAGTGCCTAAAGAGAACACTCCATGTCCCCAGACCACAGAGGTCGACTATTTTTTATAACTATGAATATAGTTTCCAATTTTATATTATATTTCCAAATAGTTAAAAATATAAAACTAACTATAATTGCTTCGACAAAATATAAAAAAATATGTCAAGTACATGTCTTTTATTAGTATTTATTACTGCTAATAATTATTTAAAAATCTTCATTGCGTTATTCATTTGTGTATACACAAATTATCAAGATTTCTAAATACTAATGTCAACGAACATAAATGTTAGAGCACCTGGAGGACATTCCATGTTTCCCAGATCCAATAGTTTTTCTTTTGTTGTTAAAGTCAGTGAACATAGAGATTGAGCATAGAATGTCCCCCAGATGCACTGGTATTTAAGATAATGTAATTTATTTCTCTAATATTAATTGATAAATAATATATACGAATGTATAATGTCCTCAAAGTGCACTATCATTTACGTATGCATAATTTATTTAATTTTTTTTAACCATCAAATCAAGTTTTATTTGATAAATAAAATATACGTAGATAGCGGAGTAACTGGAGGACACTCCGTGTAACTTAGACTCCCAGGTGTGGCTTCTTAATATGTTGTTTAAATTCAGTAGACATCCTTTTTGTGAAAAATAAAAATACACAACACATAAGAGTGATCATTTGCGTAGCTGTAATTTATTTAAAAAAAATCCTAAAAACAATCATTCGTCCAAACAAATCAAATATACGTAGATACGCAGAGCAGCTGGAGGGCATTCCATGCAACCTAGGCCCCTCCCTGTGGCTTCTTATTATGCTGTTTAAATTCAGTAAACGTCCCTTTTGTGAAAAAGAAAAACAATACGAGGATCATTACCAGAGGGTCTGGGGGACATGAAATATCCTCCAGTTGCATTGCTATTTACGTACATCTAATTTATTTTAAAAAAATCCAAAAATCAATAATTCTCTGATTTTAATTAATAAATAAAATAGGCGTAGAGATGAAAAATGTTATGAAGATGCACTTCCATGTCCTCCAGACCCCTTGGTGTTTTTTTTTGTGTTCCTTCTTACCCTAGTGTATGTTTATTGATTTTTAACAAAGGAGAACAAAAAGTTTGTAGGTGATAAACTTTTATATATTTTGTCGAAGCAGTTATATTTAGTCTATTTTGAACTATTTGAGAATAAAAAATAAAATGGTTTACGATTTAAACCTATCATCCCTGCTGGTTTTTTTTGTTGCTAAAAATAAGTTAACATCCTCAGATAGGAATAGAGTAAAAAACAACATAAAAATCAGCAATCTAGGGGCGTGGAATGCCCTCCAGATACACTGTTGTGTATTCTTAATTGTATCAAATCCATAATAAAAAATAATTTGCACAGCACGGATTTTAAGACATTAAAAATTAATTGCGTAAGTAAGTAAGTACGTAAGTGGCTGTGTACATGTAGGACATTCCATGTCCTCCGACCCACTGGTGGTTTTTCTTTTAAATAAAAGAAAGAACATCATAGCCATTTACGCACCTGTAGTTAATTTTTAAAATCTCAAAATCAATATTTGTAATTTTAATTGAAAAAGTAGCTGAAGGGCTTTCATGTAACTCTTATTATATATAATCATAAAACCTTTTTACCCTTTGGGTGTAAAGTGTACATTTTATATCAAATTAAATTCCTTATTTAGATATATTTTTCACTTCACTTTCCATATTGTCCTTTCCTTCTCCATCCCACGTCTACATATTCTGCCTCCCTGGCGTCCTCCGCTAGTACACCAGTTGACATGCCTCTAACCATTTCATTCCTCTATCTTCCAATGTCTTGGCTATAATCTTGTTCCAAGTCTTGTCTAGTCTTCCTCGCACTGTGTTTCATGCTTTTGTATTGCCACACCTCTTTGACCTTTCTGCTGTTTTCCAATCTGTTTAGATGACCGAACCATTTCAGCTGCTGTTTCTCCACCCTCTACAAAACTGGCTCCACTTCCAATTGTTCTCTGATTGAATCGTTGCGTATCTTATCCATTCTGGTAACTCCTCGTACTCTCCTCGGGTATTTCATTTCAGTAGCTTGTAGTTTGCTTTTTTGGGAGTTCGTGTCCAGCTTTCGCAACCGTATGTTAGTATAGGTTGGAATACCGTCTTGTATATTATCATTTTAGTTTTTATTAAATACCTCCCTCCTCCCTAGAAATGGTCTATTCAATGCATAATATAGCCTAACTACGCTTCTTATTCTTTCGTTTATTTCGTTTTACATGGATCCACTGCTCTGTATTTCTACACCAAGATACTTGTAGCTCTCTACTTGCTCCAAAGTCTCATTGTTTATTTGGATTTTTATGTTTTTTCGATGTTTGCTTAGTGCCATCACCTTGGATTTCGCTGCATTTATTTTATGTTTTTGCTTTTGAGGGCATGATACCATATACGTTCCTTGTGGAGTTCTGGGTTGCTTTTATGACATCGTCCATAACAATCGAGACCAAAATCGGGCTTAACACTCCTCCCTGTCTTAATCCGCCGTTAACCTGGAATTTTGTGGATTCTTGGTTGTTTTTATTGATGTAATTGATGCCACTGCTGTAAAGGCTTTTTATGTTTTCTATTAGTTTCGGGGACACTCCTCTATTTTTGAGTCTTATCCAGACTTGTTCCTGTAGGACGTTGTCAAAAACCTTTTCTAAGTCTAAGAAGGCTATACCGGCTGGTGAGTCCTTTGTACGAATCTTCTCTAGCATTTGTTTAATCTTATTATGTTGTTTAAATTCAGTAAATATCCCTATTTTGAAGCATAAAAATAAACTACACATAAGAGTGACCATCAGGGAGTCTGATGGACGTGGAATATCCTCCAGGTACACAATTATATATGTATTTTTAATTGTGTACGTAGGAGTATATACGTAATTTCTAATTGTGTCCAAAAATCTTGAAAACACACTTAATTTCTCATAATTTAACTAACCAATAAGAAGTGTGCAGATTGGACAATATCTCTATTTAAATATAAGAATGTTTATTGGTTTTTATCAATAAAAGAAGAACTCTGCTAGCTCTGTTCTTTTTACTGATTGATTAAAAATACTCAAATAAAAAAAATTTTGCAGATTTTTAAATAGTACGTTAAGGCACCACGCACATAAAGATAGGCAAGTAAACTGAGAACGTTAAGTTACCACATACAAGATAGTGAACTAAGTACTTTAAGGTATCACACACATAAATGAGTAGTGAGCCAGCTGTTGAACAGTACACACGTGTTTAACATACGCTCTGCAGCATCTTATATTTTTATTTTAGTTATTTATAAATAATAAATAAAAGAGAACAACTATTATTTGAATAAAATAATTAGCACTCATTCCCTTCGGGGAAAGG
>JAUIMW010002430.1:0-10728 GCA_033557785.1 Enochrus cinctus | reverse complement strand
CATTTTTTAATTGGTAAATTAAAAATTATCGAGACTTTTAAAACATAAATTGGAAATACGTAGAAAGCATTGTACCTAGAGGACATTCCATGTCGTTAAGACTCCCTGGATTATTCTATTACAATAAAAAACTGTCAACAGATTTTTAACAAAAAATGAGGGAGCGCCAGGAGGTCTGAGGGACATGAAATGTCCTCCAGGTACTCGACATTTTACGTTCTTATTTTTTATTGGTATTCCTGTAGAGTCACTTTCAGAGAAGTGTTCCTTTCAAAAATAAAACACAATATCTTTATTAATCGCTCCAAATCTGCACAACAAAGTCATTTATTTATTTTATTTATTTATTGGACAGAACGGAACAAAAAATTCTCAGGTAACAAAAAACAAACAGTGTTTCTCAATGTAAATTGATACGTAAATCTAAAGTTATTAACAACATGAATAGAGTTGAAAACAGATGATACAAAAATTCAAAATAATGTATGAATAACATTGTTACATCTTAAGTCCATGATTTGTGCCTCACTGTAGAATAGAGTCTTCTAAAGGATGATGTTGCGGGGGAATTACAATATTCTATAATATGTTAATTAAGTATTTCAATGCAAGCTTTTGAGAAGGTGAACACCATAGAAGCCGCAACCCTTCTTAGAGTTCAACAACTTCAAACATTACACCATATCCGAATGATTATCGTACACTGATAGAAAATAGTAAGTTCATTTATTTGTGTATATGTTCCATCTTTTATAAGCTGTCAATTTTTCCTTGACAGCTCGCCTATTGCAGGAGAAGTACTAATCCGGAAACCGGCTATTCATTCAAAAGATTTCAAGTACTCATTACATTCATAATAAATAACTGCATAAATAAAAGTTAATTAAATCACACGAAACACAAACCCACAGATCCTCCGCTTCACCCGACTAAGACATAACACCCCTTTCTAGAAACCATAATCAAAAAACTTACGTCACGTACCAAACAGAACTTAAATTAATTCAGCATGCAAGCCTTCCTTACAAGTCTCAACAGTTTCTTCTTCTTCACTGTCAAATTCCTTGTCTCTCATTTTCAAAAATCTTACCTCATTCTTCAGGGCATCTATTTCACTTTCATTAAACTCCAAGAACTCAATAATAATCTTCTATATCTTAACAGAATTTTAACAATAAGAAAAGAACTACCAGGCGGTCTGGATGGCATGGAATGTCCTCCAGGTGCACTGCCAATAACAAGAAAGAACGTAAAATGTCGAATACCTGGAGGTCATTCCATGCTGTAAAAGAAGGAGCCCCAGGGAGTCTGAGAGACATGAAATGTCCTTCAGGTGTTTTCTACGTACTTCCAATTAGTTTTCTCCAAATATCGATAATTATTTAAATGTGTGAATAAAAATAAAAAACGTGGATTTTCGATTACTTGGAGGATATTCCATTTCCCCAGACTCCTTGGTACTCCTTCTTTTGTTGTTAGAAATCAGTTCATATCTCTTTATTGAGAAAGAATAAAAATATTGTCAAAAAGAAGCACCAGGAGAAATTTAATGTCCTCCATGTCCAAGATTACTTGAAAGACAGATTTGTCACCATTGAGGGAGAAAAGTTCCAGATGGTAGCATAAGTTCCACAAAACTCTAACCTTGGGAAACTATTGTGGAATATACTCTATACCCTCAATCGTGAAGATTATCCTGCAAGATCAAACAATCTCCTACGTCAGAAACTGACCGATGGATTTTGAGATCGTCGTCATAAAGCGGAAATCTAACATCCTTAAAACATATAAAAATAACATTAATATATAAATTAAGCGTCCCGCAAAGAAGCAAAGTTGCTGCAGGTTTATTTCCTTTTTAATACGCTAAAATGTACTTATGCACCAGCCGTTCGAAGCAGTACACCTGGAGGACATTCCATGTCCCCCAGACCCACCGGTGCTCCTTCTTATACAACATTTTTATTATTTAACAATAAAAGAGATGTTAACTGATTTATAACTATAAAGAAGGAGCTCCAGGGGGTCTGGGGGACATGGAATGTCTTCTGCGTACTCGATATTTCTAAAACATTAATTGTCAACACGTAGAAAGTACTGTACCTGGAGGACACTCCATGTCCCACAGACATGGAATGTCCTCCAGGCACTCGACATTTAACGTTCTTTATTTTGATTGGTAAAACATAAATAAATAAAGAATTATCGAGACTTTTAAGACATTAATTGGAAATACGTAGAAAGCAGTGTACCTGGAGAACACTCCATCTCCCCCAGACCATGCTCCATCTTTTATAACATTTTCATTCTTTTATAATTTAAATAAAAGAGATGCTAACTGATTTAACAAAAACAGAGAGAGCACCAGGGGGTCTGGGGGAGATGGAATGTCTTCCAGGTACTTGACATATTACGTTCTTTCTTTTTATTGGTAAACCATAAATAAATTAAGAATTATCGAGATTTTTAACACGTTAATTGAAAATACGTAGAAAGCAGAGTACATGGAGAATATTCCATGTCCCCCAGACATCCTGGTGCTCCTTCTTTTATTGTTAAAAGCCAGTTAACATCTCTTTTATTGCAAAGGAATTAGAATGTAGTAAAAGAAGGAGCACAAGGGGCTGGCGGACATGGAATGTCCTCCAGGTGCTAGAAATTTAACATTCTTATTTTTTATTGATAGAACATAAATAAACTAAGAATTATCGAGATTTTTAAACACTAATTAGAAAATACGTAGAAAGTAGTGTGCTTGGAGGTCATTCCATGTCCCCCAGACCCTCTAGTGCTCCTTCTTTTATTGTTAAAAATCAGTTGACATCTCTTTTATTGTAAAAAGTAACGTTTAAACTGCACTCTAGACTAGTAATAGCGCTCATAGTCCATTTATGTGTACACGTTCGATGCTTCACCACGACGTATTTTGATCACAGATAAAAACTTATTCAACCTGCGCCTCACTTGCAAGTCTCAACAGTGTCTTGTTCTTCACTGTTAAATCCATTGACTTTCATTTTCAAGAATCCTACTTATTCTTCAGGGCATCTATCTCCCTTACATCAAACTTCAAAGATTCAATACTTCTTTGGGTTTACTTAATCTCCTTCAGCTCTTCGCAGACGAAGTTTAACTTATTTAGTAAAATAGCAAAATGTCTCTCTTATATTTTTTTGTTAGGTTACATTACAGTCTATTTCATAATTAACAGATTTTTAACAATAAGAAAAGGACTACCAGGTGGTGTGGATGAAATGGAATGTCCTCCTAAAGCAATGCCAAAAATGAAAGAGAAAACGTAGGACATTCCAAAGAAAGAGTATCGTAAAGTATATCGATGATTATTTATTTATGTCTTACCAATAAAAAGAAAGAACGTAGAGTTATGATTACTTGGAGGACATTCCATTTCTTCCTGGTGCTTTTTCTGTTATTTTTAAAGATCAGTTAATATCTCGTCATGCAACGTTGTCTATAACTGTCAAAGTAGCTTAGAGTATTCATGCTGAATTTCGAATTTAAGTAATGTAGAAATCTACGCTGTATTCGCTCAAGACGCATAATATAAAACCTGTAATGGGTATTTCAGGCTACAGAGCAGTAATTTAATATACTGTTGACATAACTGTAGTATAGTACTAAGATGGATTTAAAGTTATGGAAATCGCATGATGTTCTAAGAATAAAACCTTGAGCCCTGAAAGCCCTTGCCCAAATCCCTCACTACTTTTATTCTACTGCTAATATGAAAATCGAATTTATAGCAGTGCGTTATATGGGCATCACATTTGGACAAATTAAGCTGGCAGTACTCGTAAAATCAATTAGGATTATCCATCAAACAATCTCCTTCATCAGAAACTGTCTGATAGATATTGCGGTCGTCCGCATAAAGAAGAAATCAAACATCCTTAAAACATTTAAAATTATCATTAATATATAAATTAAAAACCAAAAGACCAAGATGACTACCTTGCGCAACCTCAGAGAGGCATGAAAGAAGAGGCGTAGCCCAGTAAAACCAGTTTACGAAGCAAAGTGCTGTGACAGATTTTATCGAAGGTGTTACAAAAGTCAGAATATATGCTGTCATCAAGAGACTCCAAAAGATATTGTGTATACTCGACTAAATTTATCTCTACTGAGCGTCCCAAAAAAAGCCATGACGATGCAGGATTATTTCTTTTTTAATACGCTAAATATGTACTTATACATCAACCGTTCGAAGGCATTCAAAAAGGTGACATGTTTAAAACATTAATTGGAAATACGTTTAAAGCAGTGCAACTGAGGGACATTCCATGTTCCCTAGACCTCTCCTTCTTTTACAACGTTTTTCTTCTTTTACAATAAAAGAGATATTAACTGATTTATAATCATAAAAGAATAAATAAAAAATTAACGAGATTTTTAAAACACTAATTGGAAATGCGTAGAAGGTAGTGCACCTGGAGGATATTCCATGTCCCCCAGACCCCCTGTTGCTCCTTTTTTTACAAAGTTTTTATTCTTTTACAATTAAAGAGATGTTAACTGATTTTTAACAACTAGAGAAGGAGCACTAGGGGTCTGGGGGATATGGAATGCCCTCTGGGTACACTGCTTTCTACGTATTTCCAATTAATGAAAATATCTATATTTTTTTATTTATTTATTGTTTACCAATATAAATAAAAAAAAATGTTAAATGTCGATTACTCCCAGAATCCCTGGTGCTTCTTTTACAGCGATTTTATTCTTTTGCAATAAAAGAGATGTCAACTGATTTTTAACAATAAAAGAAGGAATACCAGGGGGTCTAGGGGACATGGAATGTCCTCCAGGTACACTGCTTTTAACGTATTTCCAATTAATGTTTTAAAAATCTTGATAATTTCTTACTTCTTTATGGATTACCAATAAAAAGAAAGAACGGAAAACGTCGATTACCTGGAAGATGTTCCATGTCTCCCCAGTCTGGGGGTCAGGGAATGTTTTCCAGGTACTAGACATTTTATGTTCTTTTTTTTTATTTATGTTTTACCAATAAAAAGTAAGAACGTAAAATATCGATTACCTGGAGGACATTCCATGTCCCCCAGACCTCCTGGTACTCCTCCTTTTATAGTTAAAAATCAGTTTACATCTCTTTTATTGCAAAAGAATAAAAACGTTGTAAAAGGAGCACAGGGGATCTGGTGGTAATCGACATTTTACGTTCTCTATTCGTAAACCATTAATAAATTAAAAATTATCGAGATTTTTAAAACAATAATTGGAAATACCTAGAAAGCAAACCCCTGAGTGCTCCTTCTTCTATTCTATTTATGTTTAATCAATAAAGAAAAAGTAGAATTTCTATTACCTGGAGGACATTCCATTTCCCCTGAACCCTTGGTTCTGCTTCTTTTATTGTTAAGAATCAATTAATTACTCTTTGTTGTGAAAGAATAAAAATGTTGTCAAAGAAGAAGCACTAGGGAGCTTGGGGGACATGGAAAGGTTCTTACAGGATTACTCAAAGACAGATTTTTTATCACTAAAGGAGAAAGACTCTAACTTTGGGCCACTACTGTGGAATATACTATATACTCACAGTCGCGAAATCTTACTCATCGGCGAGTTTGCGCTGGTATTTGTTCTGAAGGCGAGAATTGGGAGTATAATCAGTGTCCAGGAAAGCGCGCGGTGCGACACGAATACCAAAAAGTCTCAATAGTTGAGGTAAATCTCACAGGTTATTAAAGATTTTATACGGGAAAAGAGCATCGGTAATATTTCGCCGTTAACATGCGCCATTGTCTACAACTGTCAAAAAAACTGTATTGATGTTGATTTTCGAATTTAAGTGACGTAGAAATCTGCACTGCACTCGCTCAAGTCGCATAATATAAAATGTGTTATTAGGGTTTCAGGCTTCAGAGCAGTAATTTAATACACTGTCGACACAAATGTAGTAGATTGATTCAAGGTTATAAAGATTGCGTGATGCTCTAATAATAAAACCTTAAGCCATGAAAACCCTTGCGCAAACCGTGTCAATGTGAATGTTAAATGATAGTTTACTATCAAAAACTACACCCAAACCCCTCACCACTTTTACTCTACTGCTAATATGATAATCTTATTTATAGCTAATAGTAAAATCTATTAAGGTTATCCCGCAGAATCAAACAATCTCTTTTGTCAGAAAGTATCATAATATATTATGAATAATATATAAATTAAAAAATAAAAGACCATGATGACTCCCCTGTGCAACCGAGACAGACTGGTGGCCACTTTAGAAGTGATCCATGCATTCGCAGTGAACCCAGTTGTAATAAATTTTATCGAAGGCTTTACTAAAGTCAGTATATATGCTAACCACCTACACGTTGCCATCAACAGACTCCAAAAGATATTGTGTGTACTGGACTACATTCTTCTCCACTGAGCGTCCCACAAACAAACCATGTTGCCGTAGGATTATTTCCTTTTTTAATACGCTGAAAATGTACTTATACACCAGCCGTTCGAAGGCCTCCGCAAAAGATGACATTTTTAAAACACTAATTGGAAATACGAAGAAAGATGTGCACCTGAAGGACATTCCATGGCCCTCAGACCCCCCTGGTGCTCCTTTTGCAACGTTTTTATTCTTTTACAATAAAATAAATGTTAACTGATTAATAACTATAAATGAAGGAGCTGCAGGGGGTCTGGGGCACATGGAATGTCTTCTGGGTACTCGACATTTAACGTCCTTTCTTTTTATTGGTAAACCATAAATAAATAAAGAATTATCGATATTTCAAAAACATTAATTGGAAATATTTAGAAAGCAGTGCACCTGGAGGACATTCCATGTCCCCCAGACCCCCTGGTGCTCCATCTTTTATAACGCTTTTATTATTTTACAATAAAATAGATTTTAACTGATTTTAAATAATGAAAGAAGGAGCACAAGAGGGTCTGGATATGGAATGTCCTCTAGGTACACAGCTTTCAACGTATTTCCAGCTAATGTTCTAAAAATCTCGATTATTCTTAATTTATTTATGGTTGACCAATAAAAAGAAAAGATTGTAATAAGTCGAATACCTGGAAGACATTCCATACCACACTAGACACCCTGGTGGTCTCTCTTTTATTAAAGAAGAATAAAAACGTTGTATAAGATGGAGCACAAGGAGGTCTGGAATGCCCTCCAGGTACTCGACATTATACGTTCTTTCTTTTTTTATTAAACATAAGTAAATAAAAAATTATGGAAATTTTTAAGACATTAATTGGAAATACATAGAAAGCAGTGCACCTGGAGGACATTTCATGTCCCCCGGACTCCCTGGTGCTCCATCCTTTACAACGCTTTTATTCTTTCTACTTTCTATATATTTTCAGTAAATGTTTTAATAATCTCGATAATTCTTTATTAAATTATGTTTTACGAATAAAACGAATGAATGTAAAATGTCGAGTACCTGGAGGACATTCCATGTCCCCCAGACCCCCCTGGTGCTCCTTTTGCAACGCTTTTATACTTTTACAATAAAATAAATGTTAACTGATTAATAACTATAAATGAAGGAGCTGCAGGGGGTCTGGGGCACATGGAATGTCTTCTGGGTACTCGACATTTAACGTCCTTCCTTTTTATTGGTAAACCATAAATAAATTAAGAATTGTCGAGATTTTTAGAATTTTAATTGTTAATACATAGAAAGCAGTGAAACTGGAGAATATTCCATGTCTCCAGACCCCTGGTGTTCGTTCTTTTATTGTTTAAAATCAGTTACTATCTCTGTTATTGATAAAGAATAAAAACGTTGTAAAAGATGGAGCACCAGGGGCTTTGAGGGACATGAAATATCCTTCAGGGGCACTGCTTCTTAAGTATTTCCAATTAATATTTTAGGAATCTCGATTATTCTTTTTTATTTATGTCTAACCAATAAAATTATATAACGTAAAATATCGAGTGCCTGAAAGACATTCCATATCCCCCAGACCCTCTGGTGCTTCTACTTTTATTGTTAAAAATCAGTTAACATTTTTTATTGTAAAAGAATAAAAATGTTGTAAAAGAAGGAGCACCCCTGGTCTGGGGGACATGGAATGTCTTCCAGATACTCGACATTTTACATACTTTCTTTTTATTGGTAAAACATAAATAAATAAAGAATTATCGATATTTTAAAAACATTAATTGGAAATATTTAGAAGGCAGTGCACCTGGAGGACATTCCATGTCCCCCAGACCCCCTGGTGTCCATCTTTTACAACGCTTTTATTATTTTACAATAAAATAGATGTTATCTGATTTTTAATAATGAAAGAAGGAGCACGAGGGGGTCTGGCGGATATGGAATGTCCTCTAGGTACAATGATTTCTACGTATTTCCAGCTAATGTTCTAAAAATCTTGATAATTCTTAATTTATTTATGGTAAACAAATAAAAAGAAAGACCCCTAGACCCCCTGATGGTCTCTCTTTTATTATAGTAGAATAAAAACGTTGTATAAGATGGAGCACCAGGAGGTCTGGGAGACATGGAATGCCCTCCAGGTACTTGACATTATACGTTCTTTCTTTTTTATTAAACATAAATTAATAAAAAAATATGGAGATTTTTAATACATTAATTGGAAATACATAGAAGGCAGGAGAACATTTTATGTCCCCCAGACCCTCCAGTGCTTATTCTTCTTTGTAATAATTAGTTAAAATATATTTTATTGTAAAAGAATAAAAACGTTGTAAAAGAAGGAACGCCAGGGTGTTTGGGAAACATGGAATGTCCACTGTTTTTAATGTATTTCCAATTAATCTTTTAAAAATATCATCTTTTGCGAAGGCTTTCGAAAGGCTGGTGTATAAGTACATTTTAGCTCATTAAAAAAAGAAATAGTCTTGCAGCAACATGACTTCTTTGCGGGACGGTCAGTGGAGACGAATTTAGTCGAGTACACACAATATCTTTTGGGGTCTGTTGGTGGCAGCGTGCAGGTGGATAGCATATATATTGACTTTAGTAAAGCCTTCGATAAAATTTGTCGGGAATATTGAATCCTTCATAAGAAACCACAGCGTCTGTGGCCCGCTACACCTCTTTTTTCCTGTCTCTCTCATCTAGGGTTGCGCAGGGTAGTCATCTTGGTCCTTTGATTTTTTTTAAATGTTTTAAGGATGTAAGATTTAATGCTTTATGTCGACGACCTCAAAATCTATTAGACAGTTTCTGGCGAGGGAGATTGTTTGATGCTGCACGATAAGATAATATTAAGATAGATTTTACGAGTACTGCCAGCTAAACCAACTAAAGCTGAATTTGTCCAAATATTTCATTACATTTAGTAGGAAAACAACCCATATAACTGGGTGTGCCTTTCAGGCAGATGCCTTGAAGAAAGAGGTAGGATTTTTGAAAATGAGAAACAAGGAATTTAACATTGAAGAACAAGAAACTGTTGAGATTTCTAAGGAAGGCTTGCATGCTGAATAAATTTAAGTTCTGTTTGGTACGTGACGCTGTGATCAGAATGCGTCGTGATGAGACGTCAAACGTGTTTTTGGAAAGCAACATTAATGGGTATTTCTGTGGAATTAGCTGTTCCGTTCACTACTGCGAAGGTCTTTGCAAAGCTTGTGTTTGAATACATATTTAACACAATTAAGAATATTTTAGTCTCCTAGCAACATGGATGCTTTTCGGGGCGATCGCTTGACATAAATTTTCTTCCACTAAACACTCAATATCTGTTAGAGTCTGTAGGAATGCAAATACAGAATGTCACGGTTTGTTTTCAGGGTCTTTTTTAGATTTCAACGACTGTAGATGAAGTGGTGTTTATGGGTTATTTTAAATATTTGTATCAACTTTATTCAACGTAATTACGTATCAATTGACATTAAGAAATTTTTTCTGTTATGTGTGCTGGGATAAAATAATTGTTTGGGTTATGAAGGTTAAGAAGAGAATTTGAAATCGAGCCAATGATCAGACATAAAGAAGACAAACAGCCAGAGTGACAGGAAGGTATACAGAGGATGCCAAACAACCGACAAGTGAAACAAGTAAAGGGAAACCAAATCAAGCGGTAAAAAAAGAGGAGGAAGACCTAGAAACACCTGGGGTCTTCTTTTGCAAAAAGCTTTAAGTCAAAATTATTTGGGATTGGAAAACCACGAGAAAGGTGAGAGAAATCAGCCTGTCTGATGAAAGATTACACAAAGATTTTATTTCAGTATCAACCCAAAACTTCTCCAACTATTGGTAGTACATTGGAATACCATTGACTTGATTTTATAAAATTTTCCACTAAAACGATGGAAAATACCTAAGCCAAAAAAAAACTATCAAATAGATAGATGAGCCTTCTTATGAAGATAAATTCAGATTGCGCATGCCCCAAAATGTAATTTACTGACGTCATCCAAGTTGAAAAAAAAGTATGTCAAGATTTTTTAAACCAAGAAAAAATTCTTCATAATTTTTCACCAGCAGTCTTCTCAATTTACATAAAAATCTTACATTTGATAAACAATGTAAACACGTAAACAAAAACGAGCACTTGCCAAAAGTAAAGTTTAACAACAAATATTAGGCAATACGAACCTGTTTATTACAACACACCCTTTAAAAATCCACCATAATCCAAAATCGGAAGATATATTATCCAAAGTTGATACTTCTCACAAGACACTTTAAAACAAAACACATAGTTTTGCCTCTCATGGCAATAAACAAATCCACAAACATATCCCAA
>JAUIMW010002429.1:0-10729 GCA_033557785.1 Enochrus cinctus | reverse complement strand
CAGATCGCGGAAAGGTGCAGGTTTCAGTTGCACCTGGCTGTGTGACCTTGCTTTCTACCTAAGCTGTAACGTAATGAAACAGAGAGAACCATTCCTAGTTGCTGGCCGCCTTTAGAAAACAAATAAATCCAAATAAGAGTCAAATAAGATGTGAGCGTTGTTTCACTAAACATTTGAATTTTAAAATAATTAACAGGTGTTTTTCCATTCTCGTGTTCCTTGTATTAAATACGTGACTATCAAAGATATAAAATAGAGACACACTCATAAACAGATTAGTAATATAAGTTTATAGCACATTTTAAGTGGTTTTACAATAACTATTACGCCATAATGTTTAATCTTTATTTCGTAACATGTTTTATAAAAATCAAATTGTTTCAACATTTTGGAATTTAATCTCCAGTTCCTTACAGTACTTCCATTAAATTATTGCAAATTAGCAATGGTTCAAAATTCAATAATAAAAGTAGAATGTTGTTGATGGTTTACTGCCTACAAATGTTATAATTATGATTGCTAGTGAGTGCTTACTTCAATACTTTTTCTAAACTGCAATGCTTGTACTTTTTGCTAATTACATTGCATTTATTGCTATCAAACATTTTAAATTAAGTTTGTTTATTACGTATGAAAGTTTAAAGTGCAATTATAATAATTTAAAATACTGGAGTTGTAGTTTCCAAATTATAGTAATTAAAAGCTGGTTTAAAAGTTTGCTTTGTTTGATAGGTTTATGTTCTTAATGGCAGACAATAAACTGCTTATTTATTTATAAAATATAAAATGTTGATAATGATTCAGTTTGTAAATTTAAACTACAACACTTCAAAGAGGAGTTTCCTTATTGTAATCTCTAGATAAAGTTTTCAACTTTCACACACTCCATAAGAATTATGTAAATATTTCTGTGAATAAAGGCGTTATCAGCAAAAAGGAAAAACCTTGTTTTTACGATAAATTGTTACTTTATTTATTTAAAAAAAATCAATATAGATAGATGTCAACGTTACTAGAAACACTTTGTTCTTTTAAGTACAAAAATCATAAATTATATCTTTGTATAAGGCAGCTTAAACTGATTTTCTAAAAATAATTAAAATTAATTAATATTTAAAAAAAAATAACAAAAAAAGTTTCTTTTTTTATTAGACAAATTAGAACTATGAACAAGAATTATAATCCTTGTGAAAGAAACACAAAAGATATTTTTCATATATTCAATATAGGACCATCTAAAAACTTTGCTGTATATTTTAATCAAGTAAGAGCAGAAAAAAATATTATCCTATTTTTATCTTACTATTGCAAATACAGTATTTCACACATTGCAATTTATATTGACAACAGTGATTGTTTTGGGAATTCCCTAATGTATTAGTAGAAATTATCAAGCAAATTTAATGTTATGGTGTGACTATTACAATCATCTGATTTAAATTCTAGATAAAATTTTAATGTTATTAAAGTTACTATGTTATTAAATAAGTCTTTTTTTTTCTTTTAAAAAAATTCAACTACTACTATTTTTATACACATAACTGTATATTCAAATTGGTCAAAGCACTCGAAATATTTTTATTAAGATTTCATTCATCTACTCCTAATTATCGTTTAAAACACTGAGAAGAATTTTTAATTGTCTACATTGAAGATAAGTAAATATTCAATTTGTGATAAATCCAAAAATATTTTTTATTATATTCTAAATTATGAGTTTTATTTCAATATTTTTTCAAAAAAGAAGCAAATTTGGCATTGAAAAATTTAAGTGTACACAAACTTAAAATAAGGAAAATTTTAGTCTACATGTGGAAGAACAGCCTTTCTCAATTGGAAATTGCCGAACATATTCCAGTTGACATTTAAGTGATTTTAAATCAATAAATAAATAAATAGAATAAACCAACATAAAAATAATTTTTCTTCTGAATTATATTATATTTTATTGATTACACTATTTTTCCCATCCTATTCCTCTATTTATTTTTTCGTTTATTTAAATTTAATGCCTTTATTTAATTTTAGCTTAGGATTTGTACGCTAAAACAACGTACATATCTTAGGTTGGTGTGTTTTGTACCCCGAAGCAATGTACATAGCTTAGGTTTGTAGTAAAATTGTAGAAGAGACGAATAATTATGCTCGCAATAAAATTAGACAAAAAGGTTATCAAAGTGATCCACCTGGAATTCATGGGTAGATCTTACAATGGCAAAATTTGAGGCCTTTCTAGGAATTATACAAAATTGATCAACATCGCCAAAATAAGCACCCCATGACCCACCTTAAATTGGTTGATGAATGTACAGGAAATTATAGACAATCCTCCAAACTTCCTGGTAGACCATCATCAACTGATAAGGAATAACAATTAAACGGCAAGTTGCACGAATTGTGCCAGGGGAGCAAAAAGACTGTTTGGTGTGTTCCGACAGAAAAGTGTGAAGGTGGAAGACCAGAACTACATATTGGGGACATATATGGGGATATTTTGAGCGTCATCATACTCTGCAAAATTATAAAATGTAATTGTTTCTTTATGACATGCTTTTTATTTTGTTTCTTGTTTGAAGTTTCTTTGTTTTTATTGTCTTTTAGTTAGTTTTGTTACAGTAACTTATTTCTTATTAGTTATAGAAAACAGAAATTCTTTGCCCAAACTGCCATGATTTAACCAAAACATTTCTGTTTGAAGTATTTCTAAGTTAATTTTCTATGGTGGAGGTGCAGGGATTACGTTCCGCCCAACGTACATAGCTTAAATTATTTTGTTTTGTAGCCCGAAACAACGTACATATTTTAGGTTCCTATGTTACTGTAGTTTTTAAGCTTTACTCCGAAACAACGTACATAACTTAAGTTGCTGTGTTTTGCACTCCGAAACAACAACGTACATAGCTTCTTTTTGATTGGCTCACGCAATCGTACTAACCATTCTACACATTTTTCAAATAAATTTGTACAGTAATTTCTGGATATACAAAAAAACTTGGTATTAGTATTACTTTTTATATTAATATACTGCTAAAATTTTCATTTTTATAATGTTTGCATGCTAACTTAGACACCTACAAAATCCACGTTAGACGAAGGTGAGGAAGATTATGTTTATTTAGACGCTTAATTAAACGTCTTTAGTTTTGGATTCAAACTACATTCATGACATTGAAATGTTAAATTAAAACTGAATTTTTTAGATGGCGATTCTTGCACCAAATCAAAACAGATTTTATGATTTATGAGAGGAAGAGATGTTTAAACATAATATTGACTCCACTCATGGGTACAATATGGGTGAAACCAGCATTCACACTTCAAGTAACAAGCCTCCAAAAATTTTATCAAACTTTTATACGTCCATTCCTCATTTATGGTAGAAAAAGAATGGTCGATAGATTATTAGTTGGAGTCCTATAACCAGTTTTTATGAAGTAGCTAGACTCTTTGGTTATGCATATTTAAGAAAAGCTAGTGCCCAGAATGCCATCTAAGGATTTCAAATCTACAAGAATATGGCCGGCTGATAGACATAACGATGATTCATTCCAATCTTAATCTGCAATCTCCTACATTGCTTAAGTTACAGTTTTTTACTCCGAAACAACGTACATAGCTTAAACTAGTATGTTTTGTACTTTAAAACAACACACATAGTTTTAAATTTGTGTTTTTTGTACCCCGAAACAACGTACATAGCTTAAATAACTGTGTTTTGTTCCCCGAAACAACAACGTACTTAAGCTTAAGTTACTGTGTTTTATGCGCCAAAAACGTACATAGCTTAAGTTACTGTGTTTTATACATCATAGTATAAAAAATACAGTAACTTAAGCTATGTACGTTGTTTCGGAATACAAAACACAGTAACTTAAGCTATGTACGTTATTTCGGAATACGAAACACAGTAACTTAAGCTATGTACGTTATTTCGGAATACAAAACACAGTAGCTTAAGCTATGTACGCTATTTCGGAGTACAAAACAGTAAATTAAGCTATGTGCGTTGCTTCGGAATGCAAAACACAGTAACTTCCGAAATAACGTACGTAGCTTAAGTTACTCTATTTTGTATTACGAAATAACGTACATAGCTTAAGTTACTGTATTTTGTACTCCGAAATATGTTGCTGTCATTACTAGTAATTTTTCTTCTTATTTTTATATAGGTCCTTAGTCCACCAGTAGACACTTTTTCTATTTCCTCTTTTATATACTTTTATTCGTGGCATCGAAACATCACATATTCGTGTCGTATAGTGCTGCAGATCGGTTGCAGTTTCCACTTTACCATATTCTGTTTTGAGTGCTCTTTCAAAATCTGCAAAATAGCGAACAGGAACCAAAATCGGCGAATTTTGGCCACAGTGGTAGATTCTGTGCATAGAAGCAAGCAAGAAAACTACAAACATCCGGAAAATAGAAAGTAGTCGCAGGAAAGCCAACTTGCCAACGAGCTTACCGAACGATTGCGAATGATGCAATGTGCGTAATAGCTAGACGGATGCCAATTGACCTACAAATGGAGATAAGGCACCTATTAGCTGGAAAAGATGGGAAAAGGAAGGAGGCGATTGAAGCTGAAGCTGTCCAGAAATGGGAGCGGAGGTGGAAGGGTCTCCCAGAAGAGCGCTGTCGATGGACAAGAAGCCTCATTCCTGATCTAAGACCGTGGGTGGAGCGAAGGCATGGATGTGTGGACTTTTACGTGACACAGTTCCTCACGGGATATGGGTGCTTTCGATCCTACATCCACAGGAATAGAAAGGCAACAGACAGCAATACTTTGGAGAAATGGACAGCTCCGAGCACGCCATTCTCCGGTGCGAAGAACATCAAGAAGAAGATAAGGCACAGAGAAAAGACTGGGAACGGATCAGAACACAATCTCAACAATGCAGAACAGTTCACGGGGTCTCCAACCAAAGAAGCAAACCGACGAAGATAAAAAAGCTTTGGAGAGAACTTGAAAACTTTGCAATATGACGGCGGCTCTCCGACGCCTTGTGAGAGTGAAGCACCCCAAGAAAGGGTGTGCTTTCCGAGAGAGATGAGATTGACTGCCTGCAACTGGCATGTGCAAACCTTCCCACCCATCCTGAAGAACTAGGGGAGCTGGGAGCCAAGACAATCTGAGGAACATCCCATAGAGTACTCTACCGGAAGAAGTGGTCTTTTTTTAGTGGGTATGCTAGATGGGATGACACCTAGCTGGAGAGCTCCACATAACCCCACGCTATCGACATCTTTGCGAGGGGCACCCGTAAGCTGGGTTTTTCTTTTAGCAACCTTAAAATAAAAAAAAAATGTATAAGAAATCATGTCCTTTTCTATCTCGACTCCTAAGAAAAATCAGGGCTGAAAAGAATCATCCAATTTTCATTGTTCTTATGGTACATAATAAAAAGTTGAAGTCCTGTAATGATTCTCATACCGTTGGTGTCTTACAGTCGTACAGAGAACCTTACAATTTCAAAAGCAAAATTAGTGTTATTGTTCCTTTTTTCACTGTTCGAAATATTAGTTAAGCAATTTCTCAGTTCATTGTCTTAAATTTCGAGAAGCAAAAACTCTGTTGTCATTTTGACAGCTATACTAATAAACAAAAACAAGAAAATTAACTAATATTTACTTCACTTGATATTAATATGTGTGTAAATTAATGAGCGTATATACTATATACAGTAAGTCGAGTTTAACGTCCTCCACTCTAAGGACTATTATGATGCTCATGTTAAATAGCTACCAACTTTATCGGCGGCATTGTAGCTTCCGATATCAATAGTAGTTTTTCTTTTTTGTTTATTAAGAAGTCAAGTCTAATCTGTCGAAATTTCAATCGTGAAGCGATTCTCAAAAGTTCATCATAGATGGCGATACTATTTGCAAATAACTTCAAGTTTAATCCAATTCAACGACTGTTCAAGTACAGAGAACGTCCTTGATTCCCCAAAGATTCGCTAAATTGGAGTTTTACTGTAGTAAAATCTAAACATGTAAAATTACGTACTGTCTTAAAATGCAGCTGAGTATGCTCACAGCTAGAATTAATAGTAAAATCTAAAAATATATAGAGTGTTTAATTTAAAATAGATAATACTGACTTAGGGAAGCTCTTTCTATTTAATTAATTAATATTTACTTTACTTGATTAGTAAATGTTTGAAAATACAGCTGTACATGCTCGCAGCTTCACAGCATCTGGCTCGGGCAAGCCCTCACTTTTTAACCAATTAGTATTTACTTCGTTTGGTATTAATAATTCTCGCTGACTCGGACAAGACCTCACTATTTAATTAATTAGTAGTTGCTTCGCATGTTATTGACAGTATGTATAAGAATACAGTGTAAAAAAACTACATTTAACTAGTAAATATTTGCATGGTTTGATATTGATAAGGTTCTAAAAATACAGCTTGCTAAAATTAGCAAGACTAACCTGGGTAAGCTCTGGCTATTTAATTATTTAATATTTACTTCGCTTGATATTAGTGTCTAAAAATTGTAAATGTATTTAAAAATACAGCTATTTTTGCGCGTAGCTTCGCTTCTCGTTTACTCCGGCAAGTCGTCGCCATGTATTTTATTTGATATTAATAAATGCCTAAAAACTAATAATTGATTAAAAATATAGTTATGTATGCTCGCAGCTTCGCTGCTCGCTGACTTGGGCAAGCCCTCGTTATTTAATTAATTAATATTTGCTTTGCATGGTATTGATAAGTGTCTTAAAATATAGCTGCGTATGCTCGCAGCTTCGCTGCTCGCTGACTCGGGCAAGCCCTCGTTATTTAATTAATTAATATTTGCTTCGCATGGTATTGATAAGTGTCTTAAAATACAGCAGCAACGGTTCTTATTTCGATTGATTTAATTTATTATAAACTGAGATATATGCGATTCAAATTAAAAGTTTCAAACCGCCATTATTTTCTTACCAACCTAATACTTCGCTTGATATGTGCCTAAAAATTAATGAGTGTTTAAAAATACAGCTGCGTATTTAGTATACAGTAAAATCAAAAAATGTAAAAATGCGTATGCTTGCAGCTTCATTAACTCGAGAAAGCTCTTGCTATTTGATCAATTAATATTTGCTTCTCATGATATTGATAAGCTTCTAAATATACAGCAGCTTGTGCTCACAGCTAGAATTAATAGTAAAATTTAAAAATGTAAAAATATGTAGAGTATTTTACTTAAAACAAGCAAGGTTGACTTGGACAGGCTCTCTTAAAAAATATTTATAAATACAGCTATGTATACTCGCAGTTTCGCTGCGCGCTGACTCGGGCAACTTTAATTCACTTATCATTAAGTGTTTAAAAATACAGCTATTATTAACAGCAAAATATGAAAATGTACAAATATGTAGGGTATTTTATTAAAAGAGGCAATGTTTTGGATTTTAAAATACAGCTGCGTATGTTCGCATATTTGTTGACTCGAGAAAGCCCTCGCATGCTCAATTAATATTTGCTTCGTTTGGTATTGATAAGTGTTTGAAAATACAGCTGTGCTTGAACTAAATGCCTTAAGATGTAACTGCGTATACTGATGTCTCACTTAGAATAAATGTCTTGAAATAATACTGCATAAGCTCGCAGCTTCGCTGCTCGCCGACTCTGGCGAACCCTCGCAATTATAGTTATTGTCTCACTTAATGTAAATTTCTTAAAATATAACTGAGTATAATCGCAGCTTCGTTGCTCGCCGACTCGGGCAAGCCCTCGCAATTCTTTTTGTTGATATTAGTCTCACTTGGTGTAAATGGCTTAAAATATTGCTGACTGTGCCTGCAGCTCGCTGAATCGGGTGAGCCCTCGTAAATCTATTGATATCTAATCTATTGATTAAGATCATATTGATATTTCTCACTTGGGGTAAATGTCTTAAAACATAGGTGTGTATGGTCGCAGCTTCGCTGCTCGTTGACTCGGGCAAGCCTACGAGGGTCTATTGATATCTGGTTGATCTAAATGTTTAAAATGTAGCTGCGTATACTGATGATATTGATATCTATCTCACTTGGCATAAAAGTCTTTAAATATAGCTGCGTAACTCGCAGCTTCGCTGCTCACCGAGTTGGACAACCCCTCGCAATTCTATTTATTGATATCTGTCCCACTTAGTGTAAATGTCTTGAAATATAGCTGCGTATGCTCGCAGCTTCCCTGCACACTGACTCGGGCAAGCTATAATTAACAGTAAAAATATATAAGGTATTTTATTAAAAGAAACAATGTTTTGGATTTTAAAATATAGCTGCGCATGTTCGCATCTTTGTTGACTCGAGAAATTTAATCATTTAATATTTGCTTCGTTTGGTATTCATGTGTATGAAAATATAGCTGCATATGCTCGCAGTTTCGCTGCTCGCTGACTCGGGCAAGCCCTCGCTATTTAATTAATTAATATTTGCTTCGCATGGTATTCATAAGTGTCTTAAAATAAAGCTGCGTATGTTCGCAGCTACGTTGATTGTTGACTCGGGCTAGCCCTCACTGTTTCATCAATAAATATTTGCTTCGCTTGGTAATATTAATAAGTGCTTAAAAATACCGCTGCATATGCTTGCACCGTCACTCCCAGCTTATTAGGGCAAGCCCTCGCTATTAACTTCGTTTGATATTAATAAATGTCTAAAAATTAATAAGAAATTAAAAATACAAGTCTCCGCTACTAAATCTATTAATATTTGCTTTGTTTTACCCGAGTTAGAGAGCAGCGTTGTTGTATCTTAAGACACTTATCAATGCCATGAGAAGCTAGTATTAATTAATTAAATAGCATACAAGACTACACAGCTGTATTTTTAGACACATTAATATCAAGCAAAATAAATATTAATTAATTAAGTAGCGAGAGCTTACCCGAGTCAGGGAGCAGCGTAGCTGTATTTTAAGACACTTATTACTACTATGCGAAGTAAATATTAATTGATTAAGTAGCGATGGCTTGTCTGAGTTAGCGAGCAGCGAAGCTGCGAGCATACGTAGTTGTGTTTTTAAACACTTATTAACATTTATTAACATCAAACGAAGTAAATACCAATTGATTAAACACTTATTAATTTTTAGACACATTAATGACAAGCAAAGTAGATATCAATTTAATTAATAGCGAGAGCTTTCCCGAGTCAGGGAGCAGTGTAGCTGTAATTTAGGACACTTATCATTACCATGCGAAGTAAATATTAATTGATTAAATAGTGAGGGCTTGCCTGAATTAGCGAGCAGCGAAGCTGTGAGCATACACTGCTGTGTTTTTAAACACTTATTAACTTTTAGAAACTTATTAACATCAAACGAAGTAAATACCAATTGATTAAAGAGTGAGGGCTTGCCCGAGTCAGCGAGCAGCGAAGCTGCGAGCATACGCAGCTGTATTTTTAAACATTTATTAATTTTTAGACTCATTAATAAGAAGCGAACTCAATGTTAAGTAATTAAATAGCGAGAGCTTGCCCAAGTCAGTATTGCCTATTTTAAATTAAACACTCTATATATTTTTTACATTTTAAGATTTTACTGTTAATTCTAGCTGTGAGCATACGCAGCTGTATTTTTAGACACTACACATTTTTACATTTTACTACAGTACAGAAACACCAGTTTACCGTCACTTCGGGGAATCAAGGACGTTCTCTGTACTAGAACATTCGTTAAATTGGATTGAACTTGAAGTTACTTGCAAATAGTATCGCCATCTACGATGAACTTTGAGGATTGCTTCACGTTGAAACTTTGCTAATGACTTTATAGATTAGACTTGACTTGGTATATATTTTTCACAGATACTCTAAACCCTAACTTCTCAACAAACAAAAACAAAAACTGATTGTGATATCGAAAGCTAGGCACTGCATAAAGTAGGTAGCTATTTAACATGAGCATCATAATAGTCCTTAGAGTGAAGGACGTTAAGCTGGTTGTTGTTAAACTGGTATTCCCCAAAGTGGATGACTTTAAACTAGGGTTTTACTGTAATCTAAATAAAATCTAATAAAAAAATGTAAATAAGAAACAACTAGATTCAAACAGTTCATGTTTTCATATGACAGTGTCCCTACTTTATATGTTTTATTAAATTGAAATAATTGTGAGCCAAATTTTGTGTATCTTTTTTAAAATTACAACTAATGTTTTCATTTCACTAATTAGTCTTTTATTAAGATTATGTTCAATATCTAAAATTTGTGGATTATCAAAGTAAAATATGTGTTGATTTTCGTGTGCATGTGTGCTTAAACCTGTGTTGTTATTGTTATGCCTAACATCATTTTTATGTTGGTTTATTCTATTTCTTAATAATTGTGATGATTGTCCAAAATAAGAGGAGTTATAGTTCTTACATTGAATCTTATATACAGTGTCGTGTTTATTTAGATTGTTGTTTTAAGTATTTTACTTTTTTGTTTGTGTATGGTAATCATATGAATTCTTTATTGGTGTTATGTTCTAAAGATTTCTAATTATTATAATGTAAGTGTACTCGTGTCTTTATTGAATTTTAATTTTGTTTGAATTGTCTTTTCTAAATTCAACATCTGAAATTTGTAAACAATCATCTATATGTTATTGAGAATTAAGTTAATTTTTTTGTGAGATGCACTGGTTAGAGTCAAAGTGTATGGTACCAATTGATTTTTATTTGGTTATTGTTGTTTATTACTAAAGTGTCTAAAAAATTGGTTTTGGGATAAAATCTCAAATAAAAAAAAAAAAAA
>JAUIMW010002428.1:0-10729 GCA_033557785.1 Enochrus cinctus | reverse complement strand
TTCAAAATTAGATTTCTCGCGCACAATCTTTCAATTTTTGAAAAATCACCGACATTTTCCTTATTAAAACTGGTAGCACGATATAAGCTGGTGGCTTCGAGTTAGTCTTAGACTTTCTGGATTTCTGAAGAGGAAACCAATCTTTTACAGCGGAGTTGTTCATCGTGCAGTTTTCAGGAATCTTCTTTCTGAATTATTTCTTTCTTCTCAATTGCATTGCTTGTTTTCTAGTAAAACCGTAATGAATTTTACTACATGACAGTAAATATGCAACAAGGAGTTTTTCCTCAAATGGCCCCTCGATGTTCTGTTTCGCAGGGCTTCGCTTTGTACACATCACGCTTTGACCTCCACACTTGCAGCTTCGCTGCTCGCCGCCTCGAGGCCTTCGGCCGCTCGGTGTTCTGTATCGCAGAGCTTTTTTTAAACATAGCCTTCGACAGTCGCAGCTTCGCTGCTCGTCGCCTCGGAGCCTTCGGCCCCTCGATGTTTCGTTTTGCTAGGCTTCGGCTCACACACGCTAGCTTTCTAAATATATCCTCGCTGCTCGTTGATCTCCTTCAGAATCACTTTTTTAAATATAATCTTGCTTTCTTCAATAATTGCTCTTCAAATTCGGATGTCATCTGCTACAGGTAATGTTCTCCGCCACTGACCACAATTATTTGGATTTAAATCTGGGCTTCAAGAAGACCAATTTTCATACCTAATGAACTCCAATGTGTGCGCTTCCAGAAGGCCAATCTCCATCTCTAATGAATGTTGGAGTGTATAATTACCAGCATTGCGAGCTAGAGCAGAATCTTGCTGGAGGATCTATTGAACAGAATTAAATATGGTCGCACTTGTCTTCACACCCTGAATACAAGTATGCAGCTCAGTATGTATATTCAGTGACGCATCGCAGGTGACAGCCCCCATTTAAGTCCAATTGCTCTGTGACATGCCCATCGGGCTTGAATGGTCATACTGCATACCATGTTCGAAGCTCAGTATTTTGTACAGCACTACTCCAAGACTTCCCCCACAATATCCAGTTTGGTGAAGTTGAAGGTTATAATCCCTATAATAATAGAGTTGTTCCCTACGTGTAGATGCAACCATTTTTCAACAAGTCTTAAGGCACCCATCATCAATTCTGATACTATTCCGCCAAATTTCCCCATCGTAATTATCGCTATATCTTCCGCATAGCCTATGAGCTCGCTCTCCAGGTAATTAAAAAAGATAGGTTATGTTGATTTTTCGCTTATTAATAACATTTTGAATTTAAAAAAATTTAATGTGCAAGAAGCGAAGCACTGCGAAACATAACACCGAGGGGTCGAAGGCCCCGAGGTGGCGAGCAGCGAACCACCTTGCCGTGTATAGTGTCGAAGTGTGTCGAACTGTCACATTCGAGTTGGTTTTTTAAATGGATGTTTTTTGGCAGGTCAGATGGCCGCATGAGGGCACGTTTTGTAAGGCATTCCCCTTGTGCGTTTATTTTGCGATTAATTAATATTTGGAATTATTCTTTCTACTTGAAAATTATTGCGTTTTCTGTTGATTTTTGGCCTGTTGAAAAAGGGATATTCTCCGTAAGTAGTGCGACCTTTAGTACTTAACTCTTTTAATTTTATTTCGAATTGCATTTTTTAGCTTTTTGTGGTGTTGCAATATTTTGTTTTGTGAAGGAATATTTTCCGAGCTATTTACTTCAAATCAATTTTCAGTTGGTTATTTTTGTGCCGCCCAAGAGCTCATAGTCAAGAGAAGTTCAGCCGAAATTATAGGGACCGGGAGTCTAGTTGTTCATCCCGAAGATTTTCTTTGCCTGCTAAGAGTGAGTTGTTCGTTCTATATAAGTTGTGTCCAGCTGTCATGATAAGAAGATTTAACGCCTAATTAAGGACCAGTGCATAATTATTTGTTTTGTTTTGTCACAATTTAGTATATTTATATAGTTTCACTGGGTAGTACTATTTTTGTTTTTGCATTTACGGTTTTGTGTGTTTCGTGAGCGTCGGTTGAGGCTTTGATTCGATGATTAACGCCAGTTCACGTATTGCAGCTTTGCTGCTACATATAATATAATATAATATTGCGGATTAAATTATTCATTTGTGTACTTGATGTGTGATATTTTCCGGCCAGCGTAAAGGCCCTTTTTTGCTGTATGTTTTTCTTATATTTTTATATATGTACTACATTATATTCTATATTTTCACCCGTGTATTTATTTTATTCCTAGCAAGCTTAGCAATACCAAAAAGAAAACCGACATTTCGTTTTAATCTCGCGGGTTACGTCACAACCTATTTTAGAAAACAATAAATTAATCATTTTAGTAATAATATTTAGGATTTATTAAGTATAATATATTTATAATAAGTATATGAAATATGTCCACTAGCTTATAAAAATACAATAATGTGAGTCCCACTTCACTATATAATATTCATAACTTTCATATAACTATTACTAAATATGTATTTTAAACATTGAATTCTACATATTATAAGTTGATTTTTAACGAATTAATTTTCTTAAATATAAACATGTAAGTATTACATTTAAACATATAGATATCGTGAATTCATAAACCATTAAATACGATAAAACTTCATGATAAAATGTATTGTTAAATATACTTCAGCAATTAAAAATAAATAAATCATAAGTACCTAACTATAAATAGTGTGTGTTTGATAATCTTCAAGGAAGTATATGATTGTGATTTTAGATATGCGGCATACAATGGTCCTTATTATATAAAAATTCTACCGATAAAGGTCATATCAGTTTTAATAGGGAATATTCAATTTAAAAAAACAATTATTGAACTCACTTACTTAACTAGAAGTTTCAAATTTGTTTTTTCTCGAAAATTCATTTGTTTTTCCTTACCCATAGGTATACAGTAGATGCCACTTATTGTGTTTGCGGATTATGCTAGCATTTAAAATTTCGCAAAGAATAAGCCTGTCAGAAGTAAATATATATCGATTTTAACAACAATAAAATGTACCTTATATTATCGATGTTCTGGAACTTAATTTTTATTTTTACTGAAACGAAAACCTTTTTTCCACGGTAAATTCATTTTACTTCGGTATTCGACATAGCGTTTCCAACTGTATCACGGTGTTTTGTTTAGTTTTTGCCTACTTGAAATAATGAAAATATATATTTTAATATTGAGGATATTACTATCTTCTGGCTTTTGTATTAAAAAAAATCCCGATGTGATGATATTAAGCGGCGTCTACTGTACTTACAATTAATTGCATATGCTCAAAAAATATACACTGATAATATGAATATGTAAAATTTAAATTCATGTACATCGATACTAATAATAATAAATTAAATATGCTATTATAAAAAATACCAATGAAAATCATAAACTGACCTGCAATCTTTATGCATGATTTAATAGATTTCATTGTATGACTCAAGACATTCCATTATTTTTTGATACTCAACCTCATAGTTGGTCTCCATAATAGTAATTAATTTTATTAATATGTCAATATGTCTCCACATTTCATTTTTCTGTGCTTCTATTGTTCTGTGAAAATTTTCTAAAACCAGATCAATGATCATTGAATTTTTCTTGAATTTCTGTAAGAATTTTTCTGTCAAACAAGAAGTCCCTTCTTCAAAACATTCTTCGATAATGTTAATAGGATGGGAAACTTGATAAGCTAATAAAACATTGATTTCGGCTGCTTCTTTTATAATTTCAATGATATCATCTGATAATGAATCAAGTTCCATTTTTGTTTGATTATAAAGATTATTTATTGAATCATAGGAAACACAACTTAACAAAACCTTGTCGTCTATAAGATCAATAGCGGTATCTAGAACTATTAAAATTGCTTCATGTAGAAGATTTAACCTTAATAAACCTTGTTTTGACAATTCTCTCTTTTCTTCAATGTGATGAATCCCTAAATGTTTTAAAGATAAGCGTACTGAGTTGGCGATATTAAATACTGAATCGTCTATTTCTTGCATGTCCTTCAGAACTTCCAATTGATAAGTTGCACATATCTATTCAATAAAGTATACTTAATTAACAACAATAATTAACTTATTGATAATATGCACGACAACAGTAATAAAAACGGAAAATATTGACTTTACAAAAAATATAATTGTAACTAAATATATTCATAACATGGGTATCTCCAGATCAGAAAAACCCAGTCACAAATGTATCACGTACCAATAAATGGAAGAAAACAATCGTCAAAATACTTACTTGAAACCATGTAGAGAACTGGCATAATGCTATTAATAAGTATGCTTTGAACATTTTTATAACAGCTTAAACGTTTAAGTATAACTTTTAACCTAATTTACCTATTTTGATTATTCTAAATTTATAGAGTACTTAATCAACAAGATAAAACGGAACCAAACGATAATGATTGTATTATTATAGATAATAGATAATATGAAGTAGGTATACTTATTATTCATATCCATGATTTAAAAATATAATAAAGTAAATATGTCATTGTTATATCGAATTTGTAGAATTTTGTAATTGACGTTTAATATTAATTTGTTTCCAAAACTTTATGAAGTATTTCCATCAAAAATGTAAATTGTGACATAATTAATAGATTCGCTGCAAATAGTCATCTTTTATTGTTTGATTTTTGTGTTATTTTAGTCTTTACGTTTAAAATGGTTTACTTCAATTAAATATTTGTGTCTTGGATTTACTATTTGTTTTAATTTTGCATTTTACATTCAACAAAGAATATTTTTTACTATCAAAATGTTAACAAGACATGATCACGCTCTGAATTTTGTTTATGCGTGTAATAACTGAGGCATCAATTTTTATTTAATACAATGATCCCACAAATTAAAGTATTCACACAATAAAGTATGGTTAAAATCAGAAAAAGTTAACTCTATTCGTTGAGAATTGTTATTAATACTTGTTAAAAATAATACTTAAACTTCTTTTACTTGCAACAAGTTCCATTAGAAGGTTATAATGAATTAGATTCTTAACACAGAACTTATTTGTTATTTATTCGTGGTAAAATAAAAGCGAAAAATTTTTACCCATTTTTTTTTTTCATTTAAGTGCATTATAAATATAAAATAAGATTTTTCATGTAAGACTCATATAAAACAAAGATATTTATCTTTACGTTTCTTTGAATTGCAGGCGATAAAAGTTCTCAGTTGTTGAAAACATCAGTACCAGTTATACCTACCGAGGAATGCAGAAAAACTTACTTTAATTATGCATCGATTACAAACAAACAAATATGTGCTGGAGGATACTTAGGAAGAGATTCGTGCGGAGGTGACAGTGGAGGACCTCTAAAATATGTCTCCAAAGTTAATAATGTACCTAAATATGTTCAATACGGAATCGTATCATATGGCCCAAAACATTGCGGAACTGATGGACAACCAGGAGTATATACCAAAGTATCTGAATACGTGACATGGATTTTAGAAAATTTAAATCCATCAAGCGACTGATATAAAATAAAATTGTTATGAAAATAAAATTTGTTAAATTGATATTTTTTTAATAATTTTCCGTTTAATTTAAAATTATGTTTTTATGTTACTTATTACTAAAAAAAACTGTTTCACTTATATACCTCTAGATCTATCCATTTGATTTAATTATTTGTTATCTATTATTTTATATTAGAAAAAATTAATCTAAGTTTATTTTTTTGAAGGTACCCTCAACCCCATAAAGATCGTTACCATAAGGGCAATGTCCAATTCTTAATTTCTCATTTGAAACTAATTTAGAGTTATTTTCCAAAAATGTTTTCTGGTGCAAAATTTCTTCACCCCAAGCTTCATGTAAGTCATATAATGAGCGTTGGGTGCCGCCGTATTCCGCAGGTAAAAAATGTTTGTCAACATACTTGTGCAGTGAATTGAAGTCCGTGTGAATGATAATTTTCCCAAATAGTTTTTCTTTGAATATTGGACGAAAAATATTTAGTAATATATCCATGAAAGACGGGCAATTGAGATAGTGAAAGTTAACAACTCTGCTTGAATAAGAATCCAAGTACAGCTTCAACATTTTTGCAAGAAGTGCAGGCTCAATTTTCTTAATATGACTTAGCGAAAATCCTTTAAAATCTTTAATTACAATTTCACCAACACTATAATCGTAGGTAGTCGCCAAATCGGCCATCATTAAAATATATGATGATATGTCAGAAGTATTGAACAAATCAGGATTCTCATCTATAAGCTTATAGATCATGATTCTTTCTTGGTTGGATGTTAACTTTGGCATAGGTACGTACAAATGTCCCTTTCTTAAATTACGGAAATTATCGGAAATATTTTCATAGGTTTTAAAAAATTCCGGATATAAGCCACGCAATGAATAATAGCTGTCGATTTTTGTTTTTGTTTTTTCAATTTTGAATTTGTTTCTTAAAAGTATATTTTCTAATCTGGCATCGTCTTCAAATTGTGGAAGGTGCGGCTGCTTTTTAATCCAAGCTTTTAATATAGATAGATCTTCTTCTACAGAAGATTGAGTTTTTTTAAAATGTTCTCTAACCTACAACAATAACAATAAAACCACTTACAAAAAATATTTTTAACTTGCCTTATTTTTTTCCAGAGCAGATACACAATATAACTCTTTTATTTTAGACATTTCAAATTAAACTTTATAATGTAGCAGAGAATCAACAACTGACGCTACTATAATTACAGACCTAGAATTTATATTGGCCTAAACCAGTTTGAATGCACACAAAGTACTTGTTCGAAATGTCTTTCAAACAGATATTTTATTATACCTAATTAAATTAAAAAAAAAATTCTGTACTGTTTAATATTTAACTAGAGCCGAGGTGGCTCGATCGACAAACGACCGGTCAGCGCTAGCCGCAGTTAAGCGGACTCGACTCAGGTCTTAGCTCGGCTGGGTGACCGGTCCGGGGCCGGGTTGCCTTGGTTCGCACAAAATGGGCTTAGATCTCAGCGGGAGCGGTTAGTTCAACCAAAGGGACTTGCCTTCGAACAGGATTGGGAGACAGATCTCTTTATAAGAAAAAATATGTCAGCTCATGATAGTAAAATATAATTTTATAATATTTAGTGCGATAAAGCATGTTTTAGTATATATCGCGATTGTAATCTCTATATTTGTTATAATGAACGCCAACAATATTTTTAGAGTAATACGAGAAAACATAAAATTGATAAATAAAGTAAAATTATTGGCAACAATGCAATTATGTGACATGAATTTATTATCGTCCTTTAAATGACGTTCCCTTAGGTTTTTTAAACTTGAAAATTAATAATAATTATAGGGGCTATACAAACCATGGTACATTTCTTGAAAACTCCGTTAACGTATGCCAGCTTGTTAAATTGTGGTAGTATGGATGGGTGCATTTTCGGACAATTTCATTTTTTTCTCTCGATATTTTGCACAAATATTTTCCTTCAATTAATGCAAGAAAGTTACATAATATGTGAATATTTAATACGAGGATGACGTACCCACCCACACTAATCTTATTCATGCCCCCACGGTCATACTTTGTTTCAGATATGTCAAGATTTTAGAACTTCATTTTGAAACTACAATTTTCTAACTGTTAGTTTTGATGTTGCTTCCTAAATCTTAAAGATTTTATTTTAAATAGGTGTGAACTTATTGAGTGATATTTAAAATATAGACCTTTCGCATGTGCAACTATGACGTAACGGGGTTTGAACACAATTAATCCGGTATAAGCCTTTCAGATCGAGAATTTATGTATCATGTTGCAAATTGAATGTTCTCACTGGAGTAGAGACTGGAATAGAGAAAAAAATTAATTTATATATATAAATATTTTGTTTGACACTCTTTTTATTTTAAACGTAGATACAATGATAACAATTGTGGTTTCAAGATTATAATATTATCCCGATATAAATGGTGTTTCAACAAGATCTGCAGTATGTGCATTAGAGCTTAGACAAAATGTATTACAAGAATTATTTAATTCTGGTCTTAACATTAGTAGATAGTTTCCATACCTGTAAGTATTATTTTTTTTAACTATTTAATTTTTTATTTACTTTTAATAGTTATCATTTAAATATATGGTACTTTTATCGTTATTTTCCTTTTTTGTAATAGAACTTAAAAAAATAGAACTAGAAGTAATATAGTCGAATTTTTGCCAGTTGGCGTTTACGTCATAGACTTCTGGGTCAATTTCCGACAAAAATGAGTGATTCTATCTTTGTTTGAACGTTACTTTTACAATAGAATAAACAAAGGTAGAGTCACAAATTTTTGTCGGAAATTGACCCAGAAATCAAAGATGTGAACACCAAATGCAAAAATTCGACTGTACCAATTTGCATTCCACAAAGAAATGTGCTTGTGCTTGCTATAGGAAAGTAATATATATAAAAAAATGCCAACATAATTTATTAACTTATTTAATATAGATAATTTGCTACTATTTACTTTTTAGATGCTCGGGATTTAAATTGCCCCCTGCCTGACGGAAGATCAGGTCAGTGTGTAACACGAAGACGATGTAAACTGCTTAACTTTTTTGCAACTGGTGTACGTAATACAAAAGAAATATATGACGTATATGCGTGCCAGACCACTAAAATATTCAGAGTTTGTTGTCCGTATAAAAAAGACCTAAAATCATTTAAGGGTGAACTTGATGAATTAGCAAGTACCATAAAAGCAGAAAGAACAACAAGAAAGGTTTTTACATTGCCCATTAACTGTGGTGTGAAAAGTGATGATTTTCCAATATTAGGTGGAACAAAGGTAAAATTATTTGAGTATCCTTGGATGGCCTTGCTGCAATACTACAATGGAAAATCTTATAATTTTCTATGTGCTGGTACTGTAATTAGCAACCAATATATACTAACAGCTGCTCATTGTCTTAGTGGATCTGCTTTAGGAAATAATAAATTGTAAGTTGCATGTTATCGTTAATTTTCAAAATTGACTTATGAGATTTTAGAACAAGCGTTAGACTTGGAGCACATGATATTGCTAAAAATATAAGTTGCGAATTCAAACATGGGAAAAGGTTTTGCTCACCGCCCTCTGAAGATTTTTCCGTGGAAAGTATAACTACACACCAACAATTTTCTGAAAAAACGAAATTACATGACATTGGATTAATTCGCTTAAGTAGGCACATTCATTTTATTTCTACTATTCAACCAGTTTGTTTGCCAACCACAAATTCTCTCAAGATGATTGATTCTGGTTTTGGTTTTGTCACTGGATGGGGAGAAACGGGAACAAGTAAGTTTTTTTTAAAGATAAGATGAAATTTGATATTACATTTTAATTTAGATATAAGAAGCTCGGTAAAATTGCACGCAAATGTAGTTTTCTCAAGTGGAAAAAGTTGTAGTGATGCGTATGGACCTAGTAAATCCTCAATAATTTCACGTATGACTCATTTATGCGCCGGTGGAATGAAGACAAATGTGTGCAGAGGTGATAGTGGTGGACCATTACATGTGTTGAAAGTTGTAGAAAATGTTGCCAGGTTTATACAAATAGGAATAGACTCACATGGATCAAATATATGTGGTCGAAAACCAAGTGTGTTTGTTAGAGTGTCATATTATATGGATTGGATTTTGTCTAATATAAAATGATGATATTATTAAAGAATTAAAATAATTTATCATAAAATATTGTGTTTTTTTTGTATTATTCCTTAAACTTACTTTAAGAAAATATTTTTTAATTATTCGAGCATAATTATATTATTAACATTTGTTTTTTTTTTAATTTTGTAGATTGTTATGATTTAGGAAAAATAGACAATACGAAAGTGCCACAAGAAAAGCCTAACCTTATTTTTGATATTTAAAAATAATATAATTAATAATATATATCCTCAATGTACTTTCCTATCGTTTCCAACCTCCTTTTTTATCTTTTATCGTTATAAATCAATAAATATCCCTTTATTCTACTGGAAAAGAATTAAAAACGAAAAATAACACCAGGTAAGTCAAACCCATAACTGATATTTGAATATTGAAAACTTATGTTTTGCCAATCATGAAACCCATTCATTAAGCGGACTACCTGTAGAACATTCCATGTCCTCGAAATTGCCTGATTATTTTTAAAAATCTTTAAAAGTCAATTAACATCCCAATGTTCAAATAGAATAAAAATAACATAAAAATGGTATGCACTCCATATACACTTAACCAAATACATTTTTTTTAATTGTATGCATTTTGCCAAGATCGCCAACTAATTTTACTTCGAATCGATTGTATTTTTCTTAACAAAAGAATATTAGAAAATACACCTTTTATTTACCTGAGAAATTCTCTTATTTTTTACAGTTCTTTGTATACTCGAGTATTAACTACTAAGCGTGTTTTATTATAATATTAGGTCTACCGGATAGTTCTGTTCGATAATGCCATATAGAGTTTCAACATGTATGCACATGCATAACAACAAATCATTTGTGAATATATTCGGAGTCTTAGATTGGTGTGGAAATATTCAACATGGGTTCTACACGAGCTAAGCCAGAAAAATTTGAATGGTCGAGTCATCATATGCTCATCTCTGCTTGCTTGGAATAATATCGAACCTTTATTGAACCGAATAGTAACTGGGGCTAAAAAGTGGATTATCTACGAAAACATCGCGAGAAAAAAAAACACACTGTAAACTCAGACAACCTTTCCCTCGACCTCT
>JAUIMW010002427.1:0-10730 GCA_033557785.1 Enochrus cinctus | reverse complement strand
TTACAGATACTCTCTATCGATAAATTAACTAACGAGGACTTGCCCAAGTCAGTTACAATTTAAGAAATATTAAGTATGTTTTAAGCAAGTGCTCGCAATTCTATTCGTCAATATCTTCTTCGCTTGGCGTAATTATGTTTTTTTTTTCGCTGACACTCGCTGTTCAAGTTGTAGATATCTGCTTAGTTTGGTGTAATCAGGCTAAAAAAATTTATATCGCTTTGTCAAAATATCTATCTTAAAATAGACCAGAGCATGCTCGCAGCTTCGCTGACTCGGACAACTCTCACAATTAAATTCATCACTAACTGTTCTGTATAACATACTTTCTTGTATTTCTTAAATTATATTTGTTATAAAAAATATATTAATTTTACAATACAAGTCAATTTTTAATTTTAATATTTAATAGTTACAATTTAAGAAGTAATAATCGTAATAGTTATTAAATATTTTAAGTGATACTCTAGCTTACAGATACTTTTGTATTTATATCTATGAAAGTAGCTATCAACAAATTAACTAGCGAGCATACGCATCATCTAATATTAAATATTATGATTTAAAGATATTTTTTTATCAAATATCTACTCTACTGCGTGTGCTCGCAGCTTTGCTGCTCGCTGGCTCGGGCAAGTTCTCGCTAGTTAATTTATCTATAGTTACCTTAATAGATATAAATGCAAAAGTATGTGTAGTCTAGAGTATATATCAGATGAAATGTCTAACAAACGTAGCATTTAGAAATTCTTAAATTGTAACTTTTATTAATTTAATTTCAAAAATAAAATTTAAGTATTATAAAATATATATCATAAAAATATTTTTAAATATATTTAAAAAAATTACTATATTTTGTGATATTTACTTCAGCTTACAAATATTTATGTATTTATATCTATTAAAGTAGGTATTAATGAATAAAACTGGCGAGGGCTTGCCCGAGTTGGCGAGCAGCGAAGCTGCGAGTATAAGCAGGTACAATTTAAGAAATACTAAACACTGTTTTACAGATATTTTATATTATATTTACTCCAGTTGTCAATAATTTAACTAGTGAGAGCTTGATTGAATCGGCGAGCAGCGAAGCTGCGAGCATATGCAGTTACAACTGAAGAAATACTAAAAGTTATGTTTTTAGATATTGCGTTTGATATTTACTCTACCTTAGAGTTACTTATGTATTTATATCTATTAAAGTAGGTATTAATGAATAAAACTGGCGAGGGCTTGTCACACCCCTCTGTTTCTGCGGTATCATTCTGAGTCCGTTAAGTTAATATTCTAAGTCTGTTTAAATATGATATCACAATTTTAGGAATATTCTCTTAAATTACTGTCTTAAGTACTGGTTATTAGAAAGGTGCAAATATTACTAAAAAGAAAATAAAAAATTTCTTAAAATATGAGGCTTTAGTTTTTTAACATTTGAACCCATAATGGTAAAAAAGCAAAATAATATAAAGCAAAATATATAATAATTTTGATCATGTGTATATATCAGGTAAAATATCTGTAAAATAAAATGTATTGAGTATTTCTTAAATTGTAACTGTGTACGCTATATGTAAGATCGAATATCTGTATAATATAGAAAAGTAAAGCAAAAAAGAATGTAAAATAAATAAATTCTCTACTTACTTTTTTAATTTACATTGAAATAAATAGGTACGATAAAATTTCCAGCGTAAATAGAATTTTGAGCGTAAAATCTGATGCCTCGGGCTGTCTATTAATTAAACTGGGCGTGTAACGCGATTTTTGCATTAAATATAAATAAAGTGATATAATAATCAAAATTCCTCTCGAATGCCTGTACTAGATACGCTCAAATACCACATTAATACCGTATCTAAGCATCACTAACCTACGATTAGCGAATTGTTAACGGAAGTTTAAATACATTTTATTTTACTGTTACGCCACGAAATATTTCGTTTAAATTCGTCAAGTGTTAAGTGCAATTTGGAAATTTATTTATTGAAATTTTAATCTAAATATAAATTATTTATCAAGAGTTATTTTAAATGATTACAAGTTTTATCAATATCATTTATAAATTGTTTATAGTCGTCTGTGTATATTTATGGTGTTTTTGACTTTTTCCTACAGATAACGATTGAAACTAGATTGATTGGGAGCAGTCGAAAAACAACGCCTTATTATCAAATAACAAGTTATCAGTTCTCCATCCAGGAAACAGCACGTTGTAGATATATCATCAGGCGCAGTTTTAACGATTCTTTCATTTTATAAATTATTTTAAAAGTGCTTACGGAATATTATCGCTTTATCAGATAACCTGTGACCTCTCGAGTGAAAGCCACATCGTTTCAAATATTTCATCTCTGATACAAAATAAGACATTATCGTTATTTCAGTTGATATGGCATCTAGATCCAACGTGTAATTGCACAATTTGTTCAACAGAATGCCTAAAATTGAGAAAAAAACTAAAATAAAAAAATAAAATAACAGTTAAGTTTTATCAATATCGATAAGGAACGCAATAAAGATTCATTATGGGTTATCGATTCTATACATAGAAACAAAAAGAAATAAATATTTAAAAGGCAAATGAGTACCGTTAAATTGTTTAAACGAGCGTGAAACTGCGACTTAACCGAATGAAGTGCATAACAGGTGCACATAAACGAGTGACACATGCAATGGCGTCTACATTTTATGTCTACATTATGTTATATTGTAATTGTAAAGCGTTTGGTTTCGTTATCGGTACGGAAAACAGATATCAGCGATACGAAATGCATACGTACAAACCCACGGTGCACCAGTGTGCAGATACGTGTATTATTATTATTATATTGTTTCCCTGACGTTGCGGCTCCCCCCCCGTACCCCCCAGCCATGCCCCTGTCGCATCGCCTGCTTACAACGCACATTCATGCGATGATTGCATTTTAGACAATGAAAAGTAAACAATAAGTGTGCTGTGGGAAATTTGTTAATCGATATTTTGACATAAAGTTGCCTGATTTTTAGAAAAGAGAACAAATTAATTACGGCGCGAATTTATCAAATAAAAAAAGGGCATGTGTCACCCGTTGGCTGCGAAACGCGTAGGGTTGAATAATGATATCTAGCGAAGCACGGGTCCGATGAGAAATGAACGCTCTCTAATAAGTAAATCATTGGATGTGAGAGGGACGGCACGTCGTTATAACAAATGCATTCAAAGTGGCCAGTTAACATAACAAACATTCCAGTAAATCTTTCACGTGGTGTCGCAAACTCCCTGATTATTTTATGATCGCGCGGCCATACATCACTGCGGCGGCCGCAACAAATTAAACCTTTGCGGAACTTGCTCGATTCTTTATTCTTGTACTGTTGTTCTTACACAGTTTGTTGTGTTGTAGGCGGCAGGCCGCGGCCGGACCTAACCACCGATCTCGATTACGTTTTGACGTATTTATCCGAAGATTTTATTTGCGACCTACGACTTGCGCTCGTTTCTTCTGATTTATTACCAACCAACCCGAGGAAATAAATAACTGGACTGAACCTGGACTTTCACCTCGAGATAATTACAGCTTATGGACTAAATTAAATTTAGAATAAACTTAAAACTGAAAAGTTATACAACAGCATAAAACTGGAAGAAGTGCAGATGTAGTTACGTTTAAGGACGGTGCGATTGGTCGTGTAGATCGTTTCCTTCTCATTGAAGCGCGTTGTTAAATCAAGACGACGAAAAGGACGAGGAGGAGGCCTCCGCCGTGCCAGTTAAAACATGGCAGGCGATTAGTAGTTCAGCTAATGAAACGTCGCCGTCCAATTTACTTCACGATTCTTCGGTTTGGTATTTACTGCGTTACACGCATTTTAAACCTCTCAAGTTCCGATCGACATACTACAACTTTCCGAGCCGGACGTTTCGACATAAATTACCAGATTTTTACGTGGAGATAAAAATACTCGTCGGAGGAAACGGACGACGATGCCCTACACATTTTTTTTACTTGCTAAAGGATCATATCGATCCTCGTTCTCGTTCTTAACGTTTTTACCAAAAATTTAAGTTTTTTTTTTAAATTTTTCCACATCTTACTTCATGATTACATATTAAGGGTTGTTAAGATAGCTACAGCAACCGAGGAAATTTTTGAGGGAGAGGGATTTTCTATCACTTGTTTCGTTTTGCCTGGCTTTGAATCCGATGTTGACCCTCCTTAACCAGACACGATGCGTCTTCTAGTTGAACACGAAACGAAAGAAGAGATTGTCTCACTCTACATTCAAGACTTGAAACTCTACGGTGAGACAGAGGAAACACTTGAGAAGCACATAAGTATTGTGGAGGTTTTCAGGCGGGATATCGGAACGAACGTCGGGCTCGACAAGAACTCAAGATCAGGAGAGGAATTGTGGAAGCATCACAGAAAGAACGACGGATCTTCACTAAATTTCGAAAGCTTCATCCCAACGCTTCAGTAGGAAGATTGTATGCGTCGCGAAAGGAAGAGGGAAGAAGACTCAATAACATAAAGAGATTGTGCCTTGCTCAAGAAAAGATGATGCGCGAACGTTTTCTGTCTTCTAGCGACGAATTGATGAGGGTGCTGGCAAAGGAGGACAAAGGCTATATTCCACTCCGGCTGGGTAACCAAACTATATTCTGGATACTACGTCTAGAAAAGACAACATTTATATGGTAAAAATCTATGCCATCTCTTCAGAAAGCTTCGTGTTTGTTCTCCAAAAATCTGACGATTTTTTACGTTAACATAATTTTGCATTTAGCGAAATAAGTGGCAGTTGGACGAAAAAAAAATTATAGCTTATCGTAAAATAACAATATTTTCTGGAATTGAAAAAAAATCAATAAAAAACATTTTAAAACAATATTTCATAAAAAAACATTTTGCTCACTATGGAGATACTTTCACCCTTAAATTTCTTTTATGTAAGTTGGGTATAAAGAAAAGTAAAATTTTTAACTTTGAGATACAATTATAGAATTTCTTATTTAAGCTTCTAATGATATTAGATTCAAATTTTTTCTTTGGCATTTTGATTTTTTTTTCTAATTAAAAAATTAATATTTCGTCATTTTAAGGCGCCCTGTATATAATTTTTACATTACATAGTACGGCTAAAGTTTTCAGACGAAGCAATAATGATTTTTTTTCTCGAAAAATGAGAAATAAAAAAGTTCATAAGTATAGTTGGGTCAATCCGTGGATAAACTGAAAATTTAATTTTAAATTTATTATATACATAATAATGTAATATTCTTGACTTCTAACTATTAAGTCAATTTTTAATTTTAATATAAAATAATTAAATTTTAAGAAGTATTTATGCTTACAGAAACATTTGTTTTTATCGTTAGTCTGGTTATTTCATAGAAGGCAATTCTATGGTTAAAAATGGTTTTTTCGTGGGCAATAACTTCGAAATTGATAATTTAAAATTATAAACAACATGGTCATTACAAACACACTCTTCCTACACCTACACAAGAGAACAAATAACAAGGAACGCAAGGTCAATGATAGACTATGTAAATAGACACAAGGGTGAAGAGAGGACCGGAAATTGGTAGCGACTACTACATGATAGTAACGAAAATAAAAGAACATAAAGCCTCTAAAAACATACAAACTGAGAGACCAGGGAATAGCCAGAAAAGACGAGGAAGCACTAGAACTAAAAATCGAGGAACACAAAGAGGTATATGACAATGCAGACACTGAATGCACGAGGAATACTTTAAAGGATGACATATTGAATGTGATTAAAGAAATATGTGGGAGTTACATAGCAAATAAAAGTACAAAACAAATAGCATGGTGGACGGAGGAAATAAAGACACAGATAAAGAAGCCAAAGGATACATGGTAAACATACCTTTTCAACCCAACAACGGAGCAATATGAATTGTACAAAAATGAAAGGAAGAAGACAAAAAATATGATTTTACAATCAAAGAGGCAGACATGGAAAGAGTTTGATGAGAAAATGGAATAAAGAAGTAAAGACGATCATAAACTATTATGCGAGGTAATAAGATCGCAAAGAAACAGAAGAACATAGGAACCTCAGGGCATAAAAACTCAAGAGGGGAAATACTCACAAAAAAAGAATACTTTAGAGACCTACTTACAGTGGAGCATGTTAAAACAGAGGAAGAAATTATATATGAAGAAAAGAATGAAGAGGACATAACAAAGAACTCCAGGAAACCTTAAAAAACTGCGGAATGGGAAAACCCCACCAGGACACGATGGAATAACTGCTGAAATGATTAAAAATTATGTGGAAACAAGGGCAGGAAATATTACACAGGATATTGAGGGAGATATGGAGGACGGAAGAATTACCCGAAGATTGGAAAACGGTACTTATAGTGTCAATATATAAGAAGGGAGACAAAAAGGAGTGTGGTAACTATAAGGGCATAACACTACTCAGTACTATGATGAAGATCCTGGAACAAATAATAGATAAGAAAATCTAACCGAAACTAGAAGAAACATTAGAAGAGGAACAGAGCGGTTATATTTAGAAGGGGTAGAAGTATCTTCAGCATAAGCAAATCGTAGAAAAAAATAATGGAAGAAAACTACCCACATACCTAGGATTTATAGACCTTGAGAAAGCCTTACTCTGTTATATATTTATTCTAGCTTACAGATACTTATGTATTTATAGTATATCTCTTTGAGAGATAAATTACAGTATCCGTACGCTAGAGTAAATATCCGAAATAATATCTCTAATCAAAATGTTTATTATTTCTTAAATTGTAGTTGCGTATGATCGCAACTTAGCTGCTCGCCGACTCGGCAAGTTCTCCCTAGTTAATTTATCGATAGCTACTTTTTTTAGATAAAAATACATAAATATCTGTAAGCTGTATGTACAACAACTGTAAAACATACATTCTCAAATTAGATTTGTTTTAAAAAATATAGTATTTCTTAAAATTTTAATTAAGATATATATTTTACAACAATACTCCACAATTTAAATTTTTTGACTAAAACTAATAACGCATATGTAGCATTCTCGACTAGCCATAAAGTCAATTTTAACATTGTTTTTATTTTAACACACTATATTAATTATGTGAATGTATTTCAGCGTTTTTTTAATTCCTGGTATTAATTTTAATGTTAATATACATAATATACTTTAATATTAAACATAATGGAAAAGCTGCAAATAAGAGCAAAGGTTCTGGCAGCATGGCGTGTGAAATCAAGATTTCATCCAACAAACGGATAGTGTTGGCAAGAATGGAAAATAGAGAAACAAAGGAGAAAGTTATGAAATCGAAGAGCAAATTAAGAAGAACAAATACATATATTGACAATGACCTAACTGCAATGGAACTGCAGACGAAGAGAAAATTGGTGGCAATTGCCAAGCATGAGAGAGAAAGAGGAAAACATAACATAGCAGGATAACAATCAATGGGATCACCAAAAGGTGGGACGAAGGAATGGCAGAGGAAGCGGTGAGCATCAAAACATCAAAAAACGAGGAGGAGAAAAGAATGGGAACTAACACAGACGGAAATGGGAATTGATCTGGAGAAGATAACTGAATAGTAAAGAGGCAGAACTGAATGAAGAGTTTAAAGGGGCTAAACTAATAATAGAAAAATAATAGAATAGCTACAGCCAATAGATGTTGCTGTTCCATCAATGAAAGCACCCTCAATAACAAGCTAATAACAAGAAAGACAAAGACAACAATCTACAAGACCACCTTGCTGCATGGCAGCGAGACCTGGGTACTGAACGAACGACAAAAACAAAAGATGCAGGCAATAGAAATAAGGGTCCTCAGGAAGATAAAGGACTGTACAATCTTGGATAAAATAAGGAACGAGGAAATTAGAAGAACTGGAAATCGCTGCATTACAGAAGAGAGAACAGAGGCAGCTCAGCTGGTATGGACACATGGTGAGAATGGACGAAGGCATACAAAACGAAGAGGATGTGGCAAACAAAAACATCAGGAAAGAGACCAAAGGGGTGACCAACAAAATGTTGGGACGACGCAGTGAAAAGAGAGGGCTTGAAGGAGGGGAGGCAGAGAAGGTGGCGAAGGAGAGGAAAAGATGAGAAAAGAAATAGGAAGCTCTAAACTCAACCAATGGGTAGAAGAGCACCAAGATGATGTATTTTTCTCATTAGTTAAGATATTTGCAATAGTAATTATAATTAACATGAATACAGGATTATAATTGGCGTCGTATTTAAGCGCCCTTATCTCACATAAAGCGAAGGTATTTGAAGCAGTAAAACTCAAAATTTATATCGCGATAAAAATTAAATTTCATATCGTACCCATTACATGTATAGCGGTGGAGGTATCATTTTTAATTGTTTGCAACATACTTTATGTCGATTATAATTTAGTTTATGGCGGTGCTCTTTTATTGCGACATATGCACTCAACTCTTCAACTCCTCCTCTGCGCGTTTTGATTGAAGATTATTTGAAAATCAAAATCAAAATAAAAAATAAGAAGCGGTATAAAGGTGGTCGATGCCTCATCGGATCGGACAAAACGGTCCATTCATCCGAATAGGCATTTAAATTAGAGTTGTGTGTTGAAGTTATTGAATCGGTCGGTCGGGCCGTTTGTGTGTGTGCGTTAGCCAGTTGAGTAGAAACGGGCCCGCCGTTAGTCGGTTTTTACTCCGGGTTGGTTGGAGCAAGCCGGCGGAAAGGTTGTTACTGTGACAGGCAACAAGTTGTCCTGGCGGCACTGCGACACGATGTAGGTATCCAACTATGCGTGTTCACAGATTCTATTGTACGTTTCTGTCGTTCGCCCACTGAATCCAGATCGATTTATTATTAAAATTAAGTGGCTTTCGTCACGGTTTTACTGCCTCACAATTAGTTTGGGGCGTCGGGCCAGTTTGTCCCGACCATTCCTCAAACAACGCTGGTTTTCTTTAGTTTTATGAAATATTTATAACAAACAATTAAAGATCTCGTTGCGAAGCGACAAGAAAAATTGCGTTAGAGCAGCTTTTTGCATCACCGAAACAATGGTGGCGATGCGATATCGCGTCCTCCTTTTTTTCACTCGTATTTTCTCAGCGCGAAACGCGGTAGGTGTGAGATGCATTCTGAGAAACGCATGTAGCAACAATTCTTTTCCAATATTAATTTAGATCGGTATCAGAGTGGTATTAATTCATTATGATTAAACTCGGTTTATCTCTCACTTTACGACTGTTGTAGGTGGGTCCGCCCACGCCCATTTTAGATTACTTATTGTGATGTTGATTAGATATGAGTTTAGTTTATATTTTTAATTTGCGTTATCTTTTTTATGGGACACGGAACACTGGAATGCATCGAATTTGTCTTGACGGTAACGTACAGTTCCTTCTTTTATCGGATCTTCTAATTTATCGGGGGGCGCCCGCAGCACTTTACTGTCTAATAAAATAATTATTATCGGGGAATTTTTTTAAGAACGAAAACGGATACGAAAAAAGATCAAATGTGAATGAATTGGAGTTCACCATCGCGTAAACAAACACAATAGCTCTTAAATAAACAATAAAGGCAACATATGATAATGTTCAAATTGTGTTAATTACAAATTTCATTAGGTTGAAAAAAGCAGATGTCCCGATGCGATTTCGAAAATAGATAAAGGTAATTTTTTCTAAGTGAGTTGAGGTCGCGCTGTATATTTCACAATTTGTTGGCAGCAGTATTGAAAATTCAACACAGCAAGGTTAAACAATACATTTGAAACCGACAACCAAAAGATTCAGGAAGTCGATAAAATTGACAAAGCATTTTCACACATTTTTACCTTGTTAACTAACGCTGCTGCTGCTAGTCGACAATAATTAATATCGGCTTTTTTATTCCGACCGACCGACCAAGCTCCGGAGTTACGTGAACAAAACTATAAAATATTTTCACCTATTTTACCATTCGACCGCCGACGATTACCATCTCCGTCAAATAACACTAATTGGAATTAAAAATATGCCTGTCTAACAAATTTAAACGAGCTTGGGAATCGGTGTTACGTACAGGTGTCTGGTTTTACGCCTTTTAGGTATTTTCTAATTATATGCGTTGGTTGATTAATAAAAATTTTTTTACAAATTAAATTTGTGAAGAATCTCTTAAGATGTGTACATCGAAATCAATGCAGTAGTGAACCTGAAGGGAGAGCTTTTAAACACTTAAATATTTCAAGAGGGTTAGAGATTTAATCGGTCGGGTGTCGGTCGGTGAATGTAGGGAGACATGTTTATTGAAGCGACGCGGCTCACCGTTTTTGAATACCTTATGTGGTCTCTAAATTCGGTGTTTAATACTGGCCATTAACAACATTAATGTTGTATAATTGGTAGAGGAACGCCGCTGTGAACGTGCTTTGAATGCCTATTGTAGGTAGTAGTTTGTTTCAATGAATTGGTACCTTTCCTTGCCTTAAATTATATTCTACGCCTCCTCTTTGTTGTATGTGTTTAGTATTACTAATTGACCGGTAAGCATTTACAATGCCGTTAACCAAAACTTACTTTAATCTCTATATTTATTAATTAAAAATTATTAGATTTATTTTTTTTATTCATGATTAAAATAAATCATAAAACATACAAACAACGAAAATTCAACTATCGACTAGTTATCATTATCAATTTTCATGTTTTGTCACTTTGTACTCTACTATATGGTCTTTACTACCACGTCCTTTGGCTTTCTAAT
>JAUIMW010002426.1:0-10732 GCA_033557785.1 Enochrus cinctus | reverse complement strand
TACATTTTCCAAAAAAGCCCTTGACTGAATTCTGGATCGGAACTAGAACTGAATTTCCCACAATCGCTGATATGGCGTTAAATGTTCTTTACCTTCTCAGCTTTAACACATATTAAAACCCAACATCGTTCATCGCTAAAAAATGTTGAAGAGGTCTTACGTCCAGCAGTGTCAAACATTCCTCCAAGATTTAATTTGTTATGCAATAAAAAACAGGTACATCCATCTCATTAAATTTTTTCCTTTAATTTTAGTTTAATACTTACCACTCAACGACTGCGTTCGAATATATTCGAGCGAACTCGAACTGACCGTTTTCAGAATTCCCTTTTATTTATGTTATTGCAAAAAATGCAACTTTGATGAAAAATAGGGCATATAATTTTTGTAACTATAATAATTACAATTTTACAACTTTTTGTGCAATTTTTAATTTTAGATTTTTGTATGTTTCTAAACGAATTCTAAAACTATATATTTTCATATTTATATGTATATTGTTACCTAATAAATAAATCATCAAAAAATATTTATTTATCTTTCTTTTATATTTATATGGGGTCGCCAAGAAACTTGCAATCATAAATGGGGTCGTGAATGAAAAAAGTTTAAGAAGCCCTGGTTTAAAGCAATAAAAAAAATAAGCAAATAAAAATTTACAGATGTAATGAAATTGCTTTGATGTATTAACAAAATAAATTATGATTACAGGAATTATTAAATTTTAAAATTTACGAGCTATTTAATTGGACCGTCATAAAAATTATTATTTATGTCGAGTTGTTAATTACACGAATGGTATAATTTAACTTAATAACACTAATTATGTCTACAAGCAGCATTTTAAAAGAAAAAATGCACACTTACCCAAAAGAATGTCCAATTAAAATACATTTTCTGGAATGTCCTGTGGGAATGTATGTTTCAAAGACGGCAAGTGCAATACCCAGCAAATTTTTAAACGAATATTCTTTCGGTTGATTAGGTACTGAGCTGAATCCATGGCCTAGCATGTCCGGTGCAACAACTTCATAACCGTTGTTCTGTAAGCTGTTAATGATGCTCCACCAAACGTCGGCAGAGCTTCCGATTCCATGTAAAAGTATTACTAGAGGTTTCTACAAAAACAAAAACTAACCGTAATACCTATTTTCAAAAAGGAAAAAACAATTATTTTACCGTTCTGGCACTTATATTTTTATGAACGCAACTTCTTCGCTTCCCTGAATTCTTTGGAGTTTCCGCGTTATCAGGTACATTTTGCTTATCATTTACAAGCTGCACGCGTGTATCGCCGTGTCTCCAGCGCATTTGCACTTGATTTTCACCAAGGTCCCCATCTGCCGGTACGAACCCCAAATTATCTACTCCTCTAGTGCTTAGTTTTATGTCAACCTCTTTAACAGACGACCTACTTATATTGTCGACTTCGTCGCAGCCGGGGCTCTTCCCTTTGAAACGTTTATTCGAGCAGAATTCTCTGTAGGCTTCGAATAGGGTGTCTTGCACGAGGTTCTCCACAAAACTCTCCACGTTTAATATTCTGTTGCACAATTTGCTTTTACGTATGCCGGCAGAAAAAGAGGAGGTTTCTTTACGAGAGGAGAAAATGGAGAGGTCATCGGAGACTTTGGAGAACCTAGAGGACTTCCGGAAGGAGCAATTGCAGATGTCACTTCGAAGGGGCTTGCTCCATTGCGTGAACCAGTACTCTTCGGACTGAGACGAACGGCTCAGTCTCTTCTCTGGTTTAGCTACTTTTTCTCGAACTATCACACTTTTTGGTTTAACATGAATAACTCTAATCTTCTTGTTGTCTACCGTTACGTACTCACTGTTGGATGGAGTTATTGGTTCTAATGGGTGTATTTGGCCAATGTTTAGGAATGATATGAAGTTTACACATGGATGAAGAAGTTTCGTGAAGCAGTTGCTCGTATTTATTTCATCCTGATCATTCTTCATTATAACTGCAACTTGCACTAAATAAAAATTTTAATTAAATAAACACTCCGTTATAAATTTTACATTTTTAATTAATGACAGCAGGTTACGGTGCCAACTTTATCAATGTTTTTGTTTACCTAATTTTTTTGGCCTGTTACGTTGGTAGCTTGTACGTCAAAACATTTTTTTAAACGCCCTTAATCCCATTTTCTTCGATGAACAACTCGAAATAAGAAATATTTTTATTGAGTCATAAACATTTTAAAGTCAGATAAATGTTATTAATTTGCTTTAGAAAAGGTGGCACTAACGTTTTACTAAATTCGAGGTTATGTCAGGTTGAGCTGTCAAAATTATCTGTCAAATTTGTGCAATATTTTTGGATATATAACTTACAGCGCACTTAAATACAAAAATTTATACTGAATATATAAGGTGGGGTATTTTTTGTGGTGCAAGCTTATTTTGTACTATTTAGACATTTATTTGATACATAAAACTTAAAAATGCCGAAGAAATTTCAAGGGGAAAACAGTAAGGCCGTGGCAGCTAGAGCCAGAAAGCAAACGGCTAAAGAGGCCGAAGCTGCCAAAGTTCAAAAGAAAATTGAAGATGAGTACTGGAAAGATGATAACAAACAACTAGTCAAAAAACAGCAGAGAAAGGTACGCATGTTTTCAAATGAATCGATGACGAGCGCCTTAATTTCTAATTTTAGGAGGAACAAGATAGGAAAAAACAGGAAGCGTTAGAGAAAAAGGCTGCGGCGAAAGCTTTACTGGAGCAAGAAATGGCATCCATCAAGAAAACTACCAAACCAGCGCCTCCTCCAAAAACCACTAGGTACCAAATAGAAACGCAGAAGGAAATCACTCAGAAGCAGAAGCCAGAAAAACCTGTTGTTGAAACGCATTTAGATGTGCCGTTGGAAATGAACATCAACCGGCTGACAATTGAAGGAGAAGAAGCCAGAAGCGTCACAGAAGCCATATCAATTTTAAGTTCGAAGCCTTTGGATGTTGATAAACATCCAGAAAAGAGAATGAAGGCGGCTTACACAGCATTTGAAGAAAGACGGCTGGTGCAACTTAAAGAAGAACACCCGTCGTTACGTTTATCTCAATTAAAACAAATGATTTTCAAGGAATGGCAAAAATCTCCCGAGAATCCTTTGAACTCGGCCTAAATATTGCGGATATATAATTTATATTTCATTTGCACATCGTGACGTTTAAATTTTGATTGCCCAATACTTTAGAACTTCAATTATCATTTAAAAGGTATCTCTGGATAAAATTGGTAAATCTACTCAATTATATCATATTTTTTAATTAATTTTTAGATAATTATATCATATCTGTACTATAGTGATATGTAACTGTAAATGTCATAGGTAATTGGAGAGCTAATGTATATATCGCTGTCTGTAGAAAGTTATTTCAATTGTATTATAATTGATTGTAAAAAAATAAAACTATTTTTATGAAAAAAGTGTCGCCGGAATTATTATTAAAAACCCTATACTCTAGTTGCTTCAGAGCAAATTTTGTTTCTGGAATTTCTATATTGTACTGGTTTTTAAATATTAATTTTTTTTAACTGTAATTAAAACAGTAAAAATAACGTTTTACGTAATTAGCTACTTCCGTGTTGTGGAAATATATGAAATTAAATAATTGTGCTTGACACATTGCTAGTAACCATTGATTAACAAAAGAAGTGCATGCATTCTTAACAATATACAATAGAAAAATTAATAAAAAAATGCATCCAAAAAATTACTTTCATTTAAGTGCCTTTAAAAAAAACTTTCTCTTCCTAATTCTATCTCTTGTTTTATTTTCGATCCTTTCTTCTATTTCTCTTTGTTCCACAGATTTTTTTGTATTAAAGTCTTTTGGAGTCTGTCCTTGTAGATTTCCAGGAGTATTGGTATTCTTCAGTATTCCTCATTCTATTTCTCAAATTTGGTTGTTCAATGCCATTCATATTTTAGTCTGATATTATGTTGAGTGCTATTAATGTCTCCTGTTGATAAGGGTTGAAAATTCACTAGGTGATCCCTCACATACATTGAAATCTGTAGATGAATATGCGTGAGAATGAGTTATTTGTTATTTAAATGAATCCCATTATGGTGAGAGCATTTCCCAAACATGAAGACATCATCCACCTAAGTGCTGGGCCCCGAATCCCTTGATTACTCAGCTTTCTCTTTATAAAATCCAGGCTGACCGTGTCAAATGCATGCAGGGGATTGAAGAAAAGTGATGCTCCATCATCAAACTTTTTGCGGACAAAGTTTATCAGTTCAAAGCTGACTGAATTTGGGAGTTTTCAGGATCCTCTTTAGCCAGAATAAAATTTTGACTGCTTCTCCACTTTCCCATGCACTTTTTAAATGTTAATAAATTCTTCAGTCAGACAATTTCCATTGGTAAAACTGCATATGCTGTTCCGATTTCCCAATATTTCTTGAACATAACGAATAGTTTTAAAAGGTTCTCCATTTTTGGTATTGCTTCTTTCACCACCCTGATTTTGTTTCCTTCTCCTTCTATTGGCAACCTTCCTGTATTCATCCTCTTTACCTTTATTGTTTGTAGGGTTGTTGTTTCGAAAACCAAACTTGTTCAAATTCAAAATCTTTAAATTTTGTATTGATAATATTAATAAATTATTTTTGGGCAGCTAGTTTAATGTCCGAATATTGTGGATAATAGAAAGGACTCACTTAAAAAGGTCTATAAAAAAGATGTTTGCTAAAAACTTGCTGTCTAATCATTTGAACCTTGATGTTTAGTAATAAATAAATAAACATACATAAGATTTAAGTCTTTATTTGTAAGTATTAAATACAAAAATGTATTAGGAAGGACAGATATTCTAGAATGGACATTGTAAGAACAGGCATTTAATGTATCTTCTTTACATGTACATTTAGGTAAATTAATACAAAAAGGTACCCATTTATAGAATATCTTACAATAATTAAAAAGTTCGCTTAAAAAGCTACTATAGATTTGTTATAATGGGGCTTGGTAATGTTACATTCATCGTGAAAACATTGATTTACAACAATTTTCCGGCAAAGTAATTAAATTAACTAATTAGGAATACCCTGAGAATTTTTTTTCAAAAAACAAATACATCCACAAAAGAAGGTTAACTGGGCAGGCACATCGATTAACTTAACGCAGGACTCTGGCCCACATTCTGCTCCTAATTATTTTTCAAAATATCACATTGTAGCAAGAATGTTTTTTTATTTGTTATTAATAAATATTTACCCATCTATATAAAAATACGGGATATCTCAAATTTGAATATTGCTTCTCCAATAATGTTGTCTTTTTTTGTTTAATAATTGTAAAATAAAAATAACATTTTTTTTCAAAACTTAACCACCCTCTCTTCTATACCTTTAACACCTAATTATGCTCGGAATGACCCTTCAAAGCATGTATACAAAAATTTGAGCGCCCTATATAAACAGGTAATCAGCACCATTTTTGATATGAAATTTTTAAAAACTTATGAAATTATAAATGCTACGCAAACGCATACCGTATTTTCCACTGTATCAAACTGCACTCTAACTAAAATTGCCTAGTTTTTTTACAAACAATATTTTTAAATAAATATCCTTAAGTTTACTTCAAATAAATAGGGGTACATTTTATACACCAGAATATACAGTAAATAATAGTGTGTAAATGACAAAAAACATATAAATTAAACGATGACAATATGATTGAATACATGTAAATTAAACTAGGGTTATCTTTCTCAAAGACCTCTACAGTTTTGTTTTACTTAATTTATAAATTGGAGAGGCCTTTTGCTTACATACAATTCAGCTACTTGGTTGGAATATTATCTAAAAAAATTAAAAACTACAAACAGAGCTCCACAAATACTGTACTTGTGAATGAAACTGCAACAACTCTTGTTAACGTAAAACTTTTCGTGTTTCTGTAAAGGAAATTAACTAGAAAAATTATAAGTTATTTTTTAATTTCTAAGACAACTTTAAGTCAAACATGTTAAAAAAAAAGTCTATTTTACCTTGAATTTTCTATACCTCCGATTCTCTTTTTCCACCATTCTTGAAACCTTATCAACTCTTAATCTTCAGGAGTTTTTCCAGAGTTCGTCTAGAAATGCCCGCAACTCAAATTAAATCTATGCATTTTAGAGAGCTTGATTTTGGGAGATTCAACTGCAAATGTAATTATTTTTGGGCAAAAGTAAGGAATTAAGGATTTGGTCGAGTCTAATTTTCTATGTCATCAAGAGACTTTTCACGGGACATCTTGTGATTCATTCAAGAATGGCATAATGTACGGTGTGTGTAAATGAATTACAAAACAAAAAATTGAACCATTATATTGCGACTTTTTTCACAGTTTCAAATTTTTTTTTATACACGTGCATTCTTTATCTTAGGTACATATTTCTATCTTACGAGTACTTGAAAGCTTCCTTACAAAAATAGCATTGATAATGAGTTATCACAATTTAAAGCACTTTAAACATGTGTGCACTTTTTAGATTTCCAAATTTATGAAGAAGGGGTAGAAAATTACTTAGTCATTTCATGTATTTAATTAGCAAAATTATCACATTATCTAACTGGGTTTAAAAATCACCATCTAGAAGTATTTTAAATAATAAAAATACATTAAAGTATGTGCAAAGTATAAGTACGTTAACAGCTCTAAGTACAAAAAAAAACCAAAACTTTTAAGTATTTATCGAGCCCTGTTGTATACAGTAGAACAGTCAAAAATATTTCTTAAATTTAAGTATAAAAACATATAAATACATACAAAACTAACATCTTGACCTATTCCACTGCATATCATGGAAACATGCATACAACTTGTATTTTTTTTTAATCATCTTAAAATGTAATTTAAATAGCTTCCTCTTGAGGATCCTCTTTCTTCTTTTTAATACATGGAACCAGCCCCCAAATAGAAGCGCCCCCGATAAGTACAAACCCTAGAGTACAAAACAAAGATAAGTACGACCTCGTTCTTTCGAACCAAACCCCGCATATGGGAGGCCCGGCAAGCTGCAAAATACCGTTCACGAAAAGGGAAATGCCGTACGAAGACTGTAATCTCTCTGTTCCCAGCATGTCGGCCATAATAACAGCAGTAACGCCGACGTAAACCCCGGAACCCAGCCCGAAAATAGCGCAAAACACGCACAAAATCGGGTAAGTTGAAGCGAAAGGCAACATGGCCAAAGAAACGCCTGAGACAAACAACCCGCCAACAAAATACCAAGTTTTAGGAATCAAACCCAAATCAGACAAGGCTGATCCGCCTATTCTCCCAATTAAATCCAAGGCCGAAACCACCGACAGCAATAAAGCGCCCTGTGTCTTATCAAAGTTTAAATCGTTGGCGTATGACGGTAACAAAATTATGAAATTAGTGTAGCTTATGGCATTAGTACAATTCGAAATAAGAATAATTAAGTACAAGGGGTCTTTCAGAAGAGTGATGTCGAACAATTTCTTGCTGGTGGATTCCTCTTTTTCGTCTTTCTTTTGAACGTAAGTAGATGTTTTTAGGGAAAATGAACTGGCAAACGTCTCCGGCTGCAAAGTTAAAGTGCTTCCGTGATAAGGCGTACTTATGTACTGGAAAGAGCTAGTTGAAGGGCTACGTTTAGGAACAGGTCTCCTCGAGCTAGGTAGCCTATTTTGAGAATACATATCCATAGCAGTTGGGGTTTCCGGAACCGCATTCAAAGCAGAGGAACTGTTAATGTTGCTTCTGGAGCTTCCGGAGCGGGCCCGCACCATCTCTCCGCGACTTACGGGTACGCTTACTTTGCGCTCCCGGCTGCTGGTGCGAACGTTAGGAACGGCAGCGCTCGAAGCGCTGCGAACAAAATTATTCTTCAAAATATCACAATTCTCTACAAAAGAATCATTGTGTGTTAACTGATGCATCGAGGCACTGTTGTCTTCGGTGCTTATAACGAACTTGGGTTTCTGGAGTGAAGTCGTCTCATCAGGCTCGTTCTCTTCTTCCTCGACCACCTGCTTGGGAACTTTCTTAAAATGTTTTTCTACTGGATCATAGAAAAGAGCTGCCACCCAAACGTTAAGGGTGAGTCCTCCCATTATAAGTACAGCACCTCTGAAAACATCTCAATGAAAACTGTTTCCCGCCCGTTATTGGCAGGCATGTAGATAATTATTCACCTGTAACCATATATATCCAGGAGCCAGTCTAATAACGGGGGTAGTATGATAGATCCTATCGCTGAACCGGATATGCACAAGCCATTGGCAAGACCCCTTAGCCTGACGAAATAGCTCGTCACGATGTAGACTGTCGGAGGAAACGATAGCCCCGCTCCTGTTCCAACTAAGATTCCGTAACTAAAAACGAAGGTGTATTAATTACTGGTTTTTGTCTGATGTTAATTCCATCTTACCTAAAATACAGTGTTGGTACTGATTGAGCAAAAAAGCTTACGATCATTCCCACTGCAGCAAAAGTTCCTCCAATAAAAGTAACGGTTCTGTACGAATACTTTACAGAAAGAATACTGGAGACTGGTCCTGGAAAGTAACGAAAAATGTTATTTGTTGTTAGGCAGTGAGTGGAATAACAAAATTACCCAAGGAACTATACAGGAAATAACATAAAGCGGGGATCCATGCTGCAGTAGCCGGAGAAGCCTCGAACACTTCTATAAATTCGACGAAGAGAACTCCAAACGATTTGACCGTACCAGGAACTAACATGTTTACTAAAGTTGATCCCAGGAGTACTAGCCAACCCCATCCTCCGTCAGGAGCCACATATTCATATTCTTGCATTTCTTTTTTTTCATTATTTTTTTCGCAGATTGTTAAATCTAAACAACAACAAAAAAATTATTTGTTAATATATAATTATCAATAAACTATCGAATAAAATTGGCTAGACACCATAAAAATAAATACACTTATAATTTCTGTAATTATGGGATTAAAAGCTTTTTGCAATTAAATAAATGAGAGTGATAAGATGAGGAGATACCTTATTTTTTATTCTTGTGGCAGGCTCCCCCAAAAGGCAAAAACAAAGTGCCATAAAAGGTTGTCTGTAAGGGTTAAAGCACCCTCGCATTGCCCTGAAGTATGCAACCCTTGTATCAAATGAGTCAGCATGACTTCCCAAGGCAGGATTACGCTTCCGCTCGCAAAGTGCGCACTCGACGCGGTTGTAATGCGACCTGATTTTAATTTTTTTTAAAATTCATCGAGGCCTTGGAAACAGCGCTTCTGGTTGTAACCGAGGCCTCCATAACTCCAATCCCAAAATTCCCACATCGCAAGTCCACGCAATTCGATTAAGTAATAAAAGCGATAGCGTTTTATCAACAGAAGCAAGCAGAAGTTTTCCGATTGAGCTAAAAACAGAAAATAGATCCCATTACGTCGTCAAAGCGAACGCACACGTGCTTCCTCTACAGTTTGCAATTAAGTTAAATTGGCAAGGGGAAAAGAGACTTCAGCTTTGTTTTGACGTTGGACTGGATGATGCTATGAGAATGCAATTTGCATTAAATTGTTTTCTCGATTATTGACCACCGGCGACGTCGCTTCTACTTAATTTATCCCAGACAAATCCGAGTAATTACTGTGCGACAGAAAAATATCCATTGCACTGCCAGCCTCTTGCATCTTGTGCCTTTGGTATATTAAATTCACCGTCTAAAGGCGCGTTTACATAGCAGGAACATACATAACTCTCTATCTATATTCACCAAAAGATTAAATTAACCCACATAAAACAAAAACGATGTCACCATTCCGAAATTCAATTTATTCTCTTAGAAAAAAATCTGTAAATTTCGTGTAAAATGCGTGAACACTGGGTACCATAAAAGTGTCTCTGCCGTTTAAGTTTTATTGCCGATCTATCCTCTGAACAATGGTATTGTTCACTGACATCTCACGCTGTTATGTTGCTCGGCTTCTGATGTAAACGCAGGGTAATGGATACGGTTACTTGGGATTTCCTACTTTGCCTAGACTCTTTTAATTGACATACTCTAGGCTCTAGAGCATGTCTTGCTCGCGATCCAAAAATCGAATCATTTACAAAATGTTCAAAACCGAATCGCAAATTGTGATTCACCCGTAAAAGTAGTGCTATTCTTAAAATTTACAGACATGCAATAAAAGCATACACTTTATATGTTTATTGTTTTCTATATATAGATTATGGAAACTAACAAGTATAGGTAAAGTATTAACACAATGAATGTTTACATTTTTTACTTATAAAAGGATTTGCTCGCCTATTTACTAATTAATGCAAATATTGATATAAGTAAGGCTTTAAAAATGTAGCTTTTCTTGCTAAAGCTGAAGATAGGGCTATTCTGAATGCTTCAACAATAGTCAGCCATCATGTGTGCATTCCTGTAGCCTTGATAGCGTTGCTCCATCGTAAGAATTTTGTTTATTATAATTGTTGGCCGCTTGGTATTACCATATGGGCCCTCCACTATTAAAACGCTAACACAAAACTCGTGTATACATCATAGGACAAGGAAATGTCTATGAGAGTCGTCATGATGGGCAAATCCACAAACAGGAGTAGACTCTTGGAAGGGTTGACAATAGAGTTGGGGTATTCACAACTTGATGTTACATTCTGTGAGAAAGCCGCAGATATTTTTAAATTTGGAAATATTACGTGAGGACAGAATTTGTTGAGTGGACAAATTTATATTATTCTTACTCAGATTTTCTTTAAAGATT
>JAUIMW010002425.1:0-10733 GCA_033557785.1 Enochrus cinctus | reverse complement strand
ACAACTACGACGACGACCATTAAGCCGAAAAGTCTTTCTTTTATAGAACCTAATGTTTGTGTCTTTCTATTAGAATTCACTCACTGAGTGTATCCTGTTGGATATGATGGACTTTCAATGGGATACACCTTACAAATGAAGGAGCTTCTTAATGAACAAAATGGCAAACATCAAAACAATGATGTTATATATAAGTTGATGGGTTCAGTTATTCATTAACAGTGAGAGTGTAAATTGATTAATACGACATTCTTTAAAATCCACGAAGCATCAATTCTGATTCAGAAAGTTTCAGTTGTAATTTAGAATCTCTACTATTTATATTTTTTATTAGTTTTATAAGTTAAATTTAAATAAAGATTGTTCTTTTTTACACTTTTTATTATAATAACGTTCTTTCTTTATGTTGTTGTTAATATATTAGCCTGGAAGACATAGAATATTAAATCGATAACTAGAACGTAAATACTGGAATACCTGGAGGATATTCTATAGCAATAAAGATTTGAATACATCGTCAAACACTTAATTAAATCATCCTTGGACAGTACAACTTTCTCATGTGCAAATTTTACTGAACAACGTAGTGTTTTAAAACTTGAAATTTAAGCTATTTATACCTTCGTGGACGTGTCTTGCGGTTTGGTGTTCTTGATATTCATAATACAGCAGACCTTTTCTTAATTCTTCATATTAAGATGTTGCTATTGTTTGAAAAATGGTTTTTTTTTTTATCTTCATGGAGAGGTACCCAGGTAATTCCTTTTTTTAAGCGTTCAAACTCAACTGATTTCAACGTTTCTGTCCTCCTATAGAGAGTTATTTCTAAACAGCTAACTATATTGATTATTGTTATTAGTACCCTTTAGACCTCCTGGTTCCCTTTTCATTTGTTGTTTTTTTTTAAGAACTAGAAAGAAATCTAAGAAAGATGAAATATCTTCTTCGTATAGGGATAGTCAAACTTGAAGACTAAATAATATATACTTAAACATTAGCTAAGTTTTGAAAGGGAAGAGGAATTTTTTGTCTTAAAATATGTAATAGCACGAATGAAATATTATTTTATTATTATGAGTCTATATTCCATTTACTTACAATTTTTTCTTTATGTTTTTTATTTCAAGTTTGGATGTTTTGTTATTTAGAATTTGATTATCTGTGTTCTTCTTGTTAATTGGTTAAATTTAGAGAGTTATTAAGATTTTTTTAATATAAATTAGAAGTACGTAGAAAGGAGAATGCCTGGAGGACATTCCATGTCCCTCAGACCCCCTGGTGTCCTTCTTCAACGTTGTTTTATTCTATCATCTAATATGTTGAGGTTCAATGACCTTTTATAATGAAAGACGAACCACCAGGGGGTCTGGGGGACATGGAATGTCTTCCAGGTATTTGTTTGTCTGCGTTCTTTTTATTAGTTGATTAAATTAAAATACATGAAAAAAGTTATTAAGATTTTTAAATATAAATAAAGAAATTAAAAGTACGTATGTGGTGTTATATCTGAAGGACATTCCATATCCTGTGAGAATAACGTAAAAAACTATATAAACCAAGAACAAGAAATTTAGGGGACATACAATGCCTTATATTAAGTTTAACTGCTAACAATAGATATAATGTCTACAAGTTTCACTCTATATTATTAGTTGGTTAAACTTAGGTACCTGCCATTTACATATTTCTAATTTATATAGAAAAATGTTGATAACTCCATTTATATGAATTTAATCAAATAATAAGAAGAACGTAGATAGCCAACATAGATAGTATTTGGTTTGTTTTACGTTCTTAAATTCTTGTCAGTTGATTAAATTTATATAAATAAATACATTACTTTTATTTGTTAGTTGACTAAATTTAAATAAACAAAGAAAGTTAACAAGATGTTTAGAAATAAATTAGAATTAGAAATTTATAACTGTGTCTCTGAGGGACATTCCTGGTGTTCTTCTTTATATTATTTTTACTCTATTCTATTATGTTAAGGTTTAATAACTTGACGAAGACAAATCATCAGGAGTCTGAGAAACATATAATGTTCTTCAAATACATAGCTTTTTACAGTTTTCTTGTTAGTAAATTAAATTCAGTATGTCTGGAGGAAAGTCCTTTTTTATTGTTTTATTTTATTAACTGATAAGTTGAGATTCAATGATTCTTTATCATAAAAGACGAACCACCAGGGAGTTTGGGGGACATGGAATGTCCTCTAAGTATTTAGCTGTTAATTTCTTCTTGTTAGTTGATTAAATTTAGATAACTGAAAAAAGTTATCAAGATTTTCAAATATAAATTAGAAGTATATAGAAAGCAGTACACCTGGAGGACATTCTATGACACCAAGAGATCTGGAAGACATGAAATAGCCTCTCAAACGTTCGATACGTTAAAATCTTCTTTAGGAGGAAATAAATATAAAATGTTTTAAAAAATGTAAATAAGAAACAACTCACTTTATATGTCTCAGACACTCTGGTGTCCTTCTTTTACATTATTTTTATATATGCTAATGATTGATTATTCTTAAGTGAGACAATGGTTTCAAGGTAAGAAGAAATCATTTCGTTTTGGAGAGGAGAAAGAGATTTGGAGAGAGCCTTTTTTTACAGACCTGTGTTATCAATCTAATTAACTACATAAAAAATCTTTACTTATTTTTTTTTTCAGATTGTGCACATAATTTTACAAAATAATTTATTTTTAAAAATTTTGAAAACTCTCTTCCTGAAGAACATTTCATGTCCCTTCAACCCTCTGGTGTTCTTTTTTAAAGTTATTTTTATTCTACTTTAGTATGTAGAGGTTCAGTGATTCTTTATTATAAAAGACGAACCATCAGAACTTCTGGGGGATATGAAATGTTTTTCAGGTACATGGTTGTCTGTGTAATTTTTGTTAGTTGATTTTATTTATATAGATACATGAATGATTTTCTTATTGTTAGTTGCTTAAATTTAGTTCTTTGGGCTCTTTTATATGCCGAGTAGAAATTTTACAAGTTGTATATCTTCATTTGAAGACACTTTACATTTTTTTAAGAGCGTGTTACGAAAATATTTATTTCTTGGGAAACTAATGTCAATTTGTTAGCTACATCTTAGTGTAACTCAATTAGTGTTTTGCAGTCTGATTTTTCATATTCATAATATAGCAGACTTTTCCTTAATTCTAATACGTTTAGATTATCATAGATCAAATCAAATAAATGTTAAGATGTTGATTTGCATTATCTTCCTAAGTGTTCAAAGTCTACTAACGATTTGTTACTTCTTGGTGATGTTTCTTTGTTATTTTTTACTCGGTTACAGAGAAGAATGAAGGACATTTTATACCACTTCAGACCTCTTGGTTTCCTTTTTGTATATTGTTTTTGTAAGAACTAGTAGGAAATCTAAGAAAAATGAAATGTTCCCCAGATACCTTACAAAATATCTTCTTCATATATATATTAGTGAAATTTGAAGGAATGAAAAATTTTGTTAAAATTTTTGATTAATAACAATTGAGTAAAAAATGCACTTTAGGAAGAAAAAATTTACTCAATACTAAGACTACATAACATATACTTAAACATTAGGTAAGATTATTCTTTTTTATACTTTTTATATTTATATATATTTTATAGACGCCCAAGTATTTGGACGACATTGGAACTCAACATATTAGATATTAGAACGAAAGAACATTAAAGAAAGACACCAGAAGGTCTGGGGGATCTTGTAAACTGTTTATTGGAATAGAATAAAAATCAACATAATAAAATACTCTTTACTTATAGACCAGTTTTGAACTTAAACACATAAGCTGCGTTATAAACATTTTTAATTATTGTTATCAGTATGTCAATAGTATTGTACCTGGAGGACATTTCATGCCCCCCATATCTCCTTGTGTTCCTTGTTTATGTTATTTTTTTTTCTATTCTTATAGAAGTGTTCCACTTTTTTTATTTATTTAGATTTTTTTATTACGTTAATTAATAAAATAGTCTTTAATTCATCAAGATTAATTAACCAATAATAACAGCAAAGGGTCCTCCAGATGCACTGCCTTCTACGTACTCCTAATTTATATTTGAAAATTTTGATAACTCTTTTCATTTATCTAAATTTAAGCGACTAACAATAAGAATGTAAGCTACCTAGTACCTGGAAAACATTCCATGTCTCCCAGACCCCCTGGTGGTTCATCTTTAATGGTAAAGAACCATTAAATTTTAACAGAACCTCCAGAATATGTGATTATTTATTTGGTTTTTAACTTCAGTCATCTTCTTTTTAAATTAAATGTTATGTCTGTCGAGTTATTTACAAACTACGATCTTTTTATTGAATATATGAAAAATATAATCAAAATTTTCGATTACAATTAAAAGCATTGCACTATTCCCTTTATTGTAATATACATAAGTAAATGGAAATATTAATTTAAAATGAATTAAACACAATTTGAAATTGAAAAGGTATAGTTGACACAAAATGTCTTCAAGAATAATTCTTTTATATAATCAATATGAAAATACAACATCATAAAAAAACATCAATATGTTTGAGAGAGTTTTGCCTTTTTTCATTAAAAATTATTAATCATCAGTATTTTGAAATATAATAAAATTCAGTATAGTGACGGTTGATCATTCTTTTTGTTAAAGAAGAACTATCTGTGCGTGGGAAATGTGAAATATCCTCAAGATACTTGGCTATTTGCATTTTTCTTGCTAGTCGGTTAAATTTATATAAATGAAGAGAATTATCAAGATTTTTAAATATAAATTAGAAGTACGTAGAAGGTAGTATGCCTGGAGGACATTCCATGTCCCCCAGACCCCCTGGTGTCCCTTTTTAACGTTGCTTTATTCTATTATTTAATATGTTGAGATTCAATGATTCTTTGTCATAGAAGACGAACTATTAAGGGGTCTGGGGGACATGGAATATCCTCCAGGTACTTGTTTGTCTACGTTATTTTTTTAGTTGATTAAATTAAGATACATGAAAAAAAAATATTAAGATTTTTAAATATAAATTAAGAAATTAAAAGTACGTATATGGCATTATATTTCAAGGACATTCCATATGTTAAAATAAAGTAAAAAACTATATAAACCAAGAACAAGAGATTTAGGGGACATACAATGTCTTATATTAAGTTTAACTACTTAAGTCTAGCAATAGACATAATGTCTAAAAGTTTCATTCTTATTATTAGTTGATTAAACTTATGCATACTGCCATTAACATACTTCTAATTTATATATAAAAATCTTGATGTAGATAGCCAACGTAGGTAGTAATTGAGTTTTTTTTCCGTTATTATTGTCAGTTGATTAAATTTATATAGATAAATAAATTTCTTTTATTTGTTGGTTGACTAAATTTAAATAAACAAAAAAAGTTAACAAGATTTTCAGAATTAAATTAGAATTAGAAATTTATAACTATGTACCTTTACTCTATTATAATGTGTTAAGGTTCAATGATTTGACGAAGACGAATCATCAGGAGTCTGGGGAACATAGAATGTCCTCCAAGTACATAGCTTTTTACATTTATTAACTGATAATTGAGGATCAATGATTTTTTTATCATAAAAGAAAAACCACCAGAGGGTCTGGGAAACATGGAATGTCCTCCAGGTACTTGGTTGCCTATGTTCTATTCGTTAATCGATTAAATTTAGATAAATGGAGAGGGTTATCAAGATTTTCAAATATAAATTAGAAGTACGTAGAAAGTAATATGCCTGGAGGACATTCCATGTCGCCCAGACCCTCTGGTGTTCTTCAACATTGTTTTATTCTATTATCTAATATGTTGAAGTTCAATGATTCTTTGTCATAAAAAACGAATCACCAGGAGATCTGAGAGACAAAATAATCTTAATAAAAAATAACATAACAAGGTAACACCAAATGGTGATATAGAATGTCCTTCAGATATAATGCTATTGACGTACGTAATAACATTAATTAAAAATCTTTATAAATCACCTGGTATTTAGAAGACATTCTATGTCTCCCAGACCCCCTGGCAGTTCGTTTTTTATGATAAAGAGTCATTGAAATTCAATATATTACATAGATAGATTCTTTTATTTGCCAAAAAGTTTTCTGAATACATCATCAACATAATAATGTGTGAGCTGACGTACAAGGGAGGTCATTCACAAATATATTAAATAACAACGGACCCAAGACCGAATCTTGTGGAACACCGGCGGAGACGTCAACACAACCCGACCAAACGAATATTTCCACAAAGAAGTCTTTAATTTTAACATATTGAGATCTATCGTCAAAGTAACTCTCAAGTAGATCATAAACTCTTTCACGTATACCATAGTCGTGAAATTCCAGAAGATAATTTATAGTTGTCGTAGTAGACTTTTCAGTCTGAAAGTCATGTTGCGATGGGTTAAATATTAATTAAATATTTATTGAAGAATCCGACAAGACGTGCTATAGTTTTTTCAGTCTTGTCTTGTCAGACTTCTTATGAATGTCCACCACCTTCGAGATCTTCAGAAATTGGTTACGAAGAGAGAGTATCATAGAGTGAATCTCAACAGGATCTGTAGACTTCAAAAATATAGAAAAATGATTGATTGTTACACATGATGACGACACAATCGGGAGAGTGAACGTAGACTTAATTTGGTTTGTTACATTAATAAAATATTCAGTAAAATTTTGACTAATTTCCGCATTATTTTTAGATCTCTTGACTATTCTTCTTTTATTGTTAAACATTAATGAACATTCTTACACACCTATTTACATTTTTATAGGAATAGAGTAAAAAAATATTATAAAGAGGAACACCAGTAGTGTTATCTTGACAATATGTTTTATTTTTCCAAGTTTAACTAACTAATAAGAAAAGTGTAGTCTGGTGTGTTTTTTTACATTTTTTTCTTTTTCAAAATCCTGATGATTGATAATTCTTATCGTTAAAAAAAGAAGAACCTAAGGATCTATCTACGTTCTTGTTTTTAGTTGATAAAATTTATAAAAATGAAGAGAAGTATCAAGATTTTTAAAATAAAATTAGAAGTACTTAGAAGACTTTTTGATAGTTCGTCTTTTATAATATTATAGAACAAAAAATTTTGTTTTAAAAATCTTGATAATTAAGTACTTGGAGGACAAATGTAATTTTAATATGAAATTTTTTTAAAATGAACTTGAAATGTCATTCAAATATTTATATTTTTTATATTGATTATATATAGAATGTCCTTATAGTATTCTGTAAATTACTTTTTACTTATAGGTCAGTTATACTTGAAAAAATTAACTGTATTAAGGAGATTTTTGATTATTGTTGCTAGTACGTCAATAGCATTATACCTGGAGGACATTTCATGTCTTTTGTTCTTCTTTTACATTGTTTTTATTCTTTTTCAATAAGCTGAGGGACGTGGAATATCCTGCAGATGACCTGTCGTTTCTTTGTCCTCCAGATTTGTTGGTATTTTTTCTTAGAATAAAAAAAAACAACACTAAAGAAAGGCAGTAGTGAATCTGGGAACATGGAAAGTCCTCCAAATATACTGCTAATTATGTATTTTTAATTGTCATCAAAAATTTTGATAAAACTTTTTATTTTTCCCAGATTAATCAACATGTAAGAAGAGTACAGTATATAAATTTCGAGCTCTAAAACCCCTAGTTTTTTTTTTTAGTTTATGTTCTCTTTTACTTTATTCCAATAGATATTTTTAATAATTATAAAAAATAATCTTTAGTTCCTTGACCTTTACTAACCAATAATAATAGCGTAGTTATATAGATATTTCTTCTTTTTTTGCTAGAAATCAGTGGATATTTCTTTTTTCAGGCATTTATGTATTAATGATAATAAAAAAATTTTCATATACAGTTTATTTCTTCAAGTTTAATTAATCATAAGAAAAGAATAATTTGTAGATACTATAGTACTTCTTGTTAGATGAATAAATTAAGGTTAATAAAGAGAATTGTCAAGACCCCCTGGTATTCTTCTTTTACGTTGTTTTACTGTATTTTCTAATATGTTGAGGTTTAATGGTTTTTTATCATAAAAAAGACATGGAATGCTCTCTAAGTATTTGGCTATCTACATTCTTCTTGTTAGTTGATTAAAATAAGGTAAACGAAAAGACGGGGGACATGGAATGTCCTCCAGGCATGCTGCCTTCTACGTACTTCCAATTCACGTTTAATAATCTTGATAATTCTCTTCATTTATTTTAATTTAGTCTTCTTACTGTTAAGACAAATTATCTATATAATAGAATAGAATAGGATATATGAAGAATACAATAAAAAACGACACAAAGAAGGAAAACCAGGGACGCGGAATGTCCTCCAAGTATTCTGTAAACTACTCTTTACTTATAGGTCAGTTAAACTTTTAAAAATAAACTGCGTTATGAAGATGAGACTCAGTAATTCTTTAGTATTCAAAGTCTATTAATTTTGTTATAAAAATCTTGAGAACATTTTATTTATCTAAATTTAATTAATTAATAAGAAGTAATTAGACAACTAAGTACTCAAAGGACATTGCATGTCTCTCAGATCCTTAGGTGGATTATTTCTTTATAGGAATGGAATTAAAAAAAGATACTCCAGGAAGTATGAGGAATATAATATTTCAAATTTAACTGACTTGTAAGTTAAGAGTAATTTATAGATTACTTGGAGTATTTCTCCAAGAAAGTGTCTTAATAATGAGATGGGATGGAGAATTGAAGAATTATCTGGGAATGACTTGGAATTTTCTTAATCAATAATAAATTTCTTTGTTGGACATACACACTTTTTTTTACCAACCTAAAAATGGTTTACAAAACAGTTAACATCTCAGTAAAAGATAAACAGTTATTACAGACATAAAGAGTAAGAAATGGGTGCAAATTGCGCAAACAGGGATGCAAATTGGAGTGTTATACAACCACCACATAACTCAAGGTGATTTAGTTAAGTGCACTTGTAATTGGATTTGGAAAATTGATCACATAAGTTAAGATTTCGTGTTTGCAAGTCGTGCTTCACCACAAACGAGATATCGAAAATTATACATATATACAAACATACATCTGCATACACTTACTTCCACATGCATGTACTTACTTCGCACCAGGATCGTACCCAAACCACAGACAGATCGAAAACAGAGAAGACAAAAAAAGAAATCAAGAGTAAAATCACGTTCCTGGTAATAAAATAATAAGACGTAATCTCGAAATAGAGATATTGTTATGTAATTACAAGCATATTTAATGCACATTCGAAGAATAATCATAATAATTATATAGCTGAGCGTATTTTTTACTGATTATAATAGAAGTATACATTACTGACACGGCAAGTGTAAGAACAAAACAACCATCACATCACCAAGCCTAATTGGGTTGTTATTTTCAACAAATTTTAAACAAACCAAGAAATCATTTAATAGTCGAACGAATGGAACGGATGGATGGATTTTTGATTAGTTATCCTGACGCCCCTGTTACCAGACTGGAAGAAGTTTAAATGAATATTGAATGAACAGGTAATTACGGTATCTACCTCCAAGTATGATAGTTTGAATGTTTTCATTTTACAGCATATTCCATCAATTAGACTAAATTGACTTATAATCTATTTGAATTGCGAAAATGATCCGGTGTAAACGGTTTATTTTCCTCTATACCCTGGTTAGATGAAATTAAGAATAGTTAAAAAAGGTCCGTTATGGACGTGCAAGGAAGATGGACGAAGCATTCATCAGCAATTAAAAACAAAACTCCAGCTCATGTAGATCACGCGGTAATTACAGAATGGAATCACGGATTCCAATCAACTCGGTGCAAAACAGGTATTAGACTCTACCTGGAGGAGATGTAAATGATACCTTTGCATACTATCGGAAGTTAAAATGTTACTACCAATAATTCCAGATAACTGGACTGGCAATTTCTATGTGTAAATTGCTTGCTTGGATAATATGTGCAGGCCAGTATCAAGCCAGTAAGGCGTCGTCGCCATCCTCAAGCTATTTCGAGGGTAAGATTTGTGGTTGCACATAAATTTTTAAGAGTTCCACTTTAAAGTAATGTGTGTAGTGCATCGCATTAATAATGGAAATTTGTAGGAGCATTAAGGAAGTGGTTAATGTGGAACTGAAACAGACACCTGTGTTTGCGTCTTTTATGATTGATTCTTCGGTGGTATTCACCCGTATGCTAGGAAATGTACTACAGGTGTACGACTCACTAAAATATCTAATTAAATGATAGAGAACATTCCTCTTTACACTTTCTGCATTTTTTCCCAAGAATTAGATTTAACGTACGAGTGGTTAAAAGTAGTTTGTATCTATGGTAATTTGGTAAGCGTTTTCTTAGTGATTAGAGGAAATAACAGCTTGTAAAAATGGTAGTAGATGTTTTCGAACGCCTCGGACGTGATCTGTACTGTAGGTTGTAGGTAAATGTAGAAATAAAAGGTGAGGTGAGGTGAGTGAATGACAGAAACAAGAAGGTTGTAAAACGCCGGTCGGTTTTGAGTGACGTGTTTTGTGCCGAACAGGAAGAGAAGGCCCATTATTCTGTCCATCATATTGTGCGTACGTTAATATAGGCGCCACCTTGCCAGACTGCATCAACCTTTTACCCACTTTTATTATATTTTTATATTTATATATGTTTTTCTATATAAAATTTTATTTGACTATAATAATTCTTTTTTACTATTCTAT
>JAUIMW010002424.1:0-10734 GCA_033557785.1 Enochrus cinctus | reverse complement strand
AAAAAGTAATATGTACAAAAAAAAATCAGAATGTGCTTCAGTTCTTTACGGATGTCTGAATGGTGGTTCATAACCTAACCCAATGTAACTAGAGTAGTGCTTGACCAAATTGACGATACTCAAGGCTGAAGAACAAAGTAGAGTCCAAATTACCAAAAAGAAAAAAAGTTCTGATTATTTCTTTATGAATATCTAAAAATTCATTAAGTAGAAGTCTCTCCATCAACATTAATTTTAGTGTCTTAGTGTCCACGCTCTAAACTTTGTAGTTTCGCTGTTGTCTCTACAATTTTAGAAGAGTGAAGGCGTTGGCCAAACAACTGCAAGCGACAAACTATATAACCTGAGTCAACGAGTAGCGAAGCTTACGATAATAGGGGGCATTCTAATGAATTTACAAAACTGGGTTAAGTAATTTTCAATAATTTTTTGGAGCTTAAAAATAAAAATGAATATTTAATGGTCCTCTTTTACTTGTTTAATCAAATTTGTAAGTTAAAAATAATTAGAATAACAAATTGATTTATGAAGCCTCATTAGCTTGTTTTAATTTTTAAATTAAAACCATGAAGAGAACATATCATTATTAATTTTTCTTTGCAAAAAAACATGAATAGAATACTAATCACCAATCTAAAAATAAAAAGATACGGCTACAATTATAAAAACAAATTAATTTATAACAGACCTTTTTAAAGAAGAACTAAGTACTATTATGAGTAATATGGAAAGAAAATAATGTGATCGAGGTGTTTAAAAAAACAATAATTGGTTGGTGAGAGGTCCGGTGATTATGGTGGGTAAGGCAAAGCCTAATTCAGCCAGTTTCCGCAGCGTCAGAAGTATGACATGTGATCGGGCATTATCATGAAGAAGAATAGTACCCATCCTGTTGACTAGTGCTGGGCGTAATTCTTGCAATTTTCCGTGCATTTCGTCTACTTCTTGACAATACTTTTCGACCGTGATAGTTTCGCCTAGATTCAGAAACGCAACTGCTTCTTTTCCATTTAAAATAGCATGGATGACAATGAGTAGAAATAATCGATATAATAAAAAAAACACAGAGAAATGTAGAGTGAAGTGTACTCGTTCCGTGAATTATGATAGTGAATGTACAATATATGTAATGTTTGCAAAAACGAAGCAAAAAGTCAAATAACGCAAAAACGTCATTATTTTCTTACATTCTTACTATTATGCCTAACAAAAAAATGCCGATAAATTTTTGGTATAAAACATGAACTAAATGCACATATGTATAATATAAAAAATGTTGTTTTCTATATTTTTTTTAATTCAAAGCATGAACAGAAAACTGTAGTATAAAAAAGTCCATTACGTTATATTCATAAAATATAAGACAAAAAATTAAATTATAAAAATCTTCTTTATTTATTTATTTAAAGTAAAAACTAATATGTCTAACATAAAAAACGTTTAGTTAAAAACAATTAGAGCAATAAATTAATCTGCAAAAGTCTTCCTAAAATTTTTAAATTAAGAATATGAACTGAATACTAAAAATAAATACTAGAAAAATTTTAAACTTGATTGACGATGATTTATGGTAAATATGTCACTTTGTGATAGCTCATATTAGAATTCCATTGAAATCCCAATGTAATATTGCTAAGCTAAATCATCGTGCCAGTGATCTAAAATTACTCAGATAAACCCTGGTTAGCTAGTTTTATCGTTGTAGTCTTGGTCATCATAGTAATTACCTAAGCTCACAGCTTCCCTGAAGTTAAAAACAACCCTGGATTTTGTTTTTACAGTTTTACTACATATAGTTACTGCCTTTCTAAAATTGTAATTGTCTATGCTCGCAGCTTCGTTGCTCGGTGGCGCGGACAAGTTTTTGTTTTTGCAGCTTTACCAGACATAGTTACTACCTTTTTTTTTAGCTGGGAGTAACTATATTTAATTAAATTGCAAAATCAAAGAGCGTGGGCCTGCTCGATCTAGTCAACAGTAGGTTATGACTAGCGGAGCTGTAAACCATAGACTGTTTAGGGTTTGGCGATAAGAAGCTATAATTTTAGTTAATAATTATGCTTAGTAAATGGAAATGCCAAAGCTTGCACGAATCTGCAAACTGCGAAGTTGCGAACTACAACTATGTTAGAAAAACAAATGCTACGACCAATGAAGTATTGTGAGGGCTTGCTCGAGTCGGCGAGCAGCGAAACTGCGAATATACGCAGTTAAATTTTTTAAAATAACGACCAACGTAACTCCAAACGACAAACTATGAAACGAGGGCTTGCCCGAGTCAGCGAACAGCGGAGTTGCGAACATAGGCAGCTACATTTTTAGAAAGTGGGCAGCTGTGCCTAAAAAGAAAAGCGATGGTTGAACGGAGAAAGGCAGTCACTATGCTAACTAAAAAAGTAAAGGTGACGATATCAGCGAAGCTGTAACAATAAACTATATTGGCTCGTCCGAGACAACGACCAGCCAAGTTGCGAATTACAACCTGAAAGATAAAATGAAGATTAGCGTAGCTACAATTTTTAGAAATGGAGTATAGCTACAAAAAACATAAGCGAAGATCGAGCAAAGAAAGACAGTATTTATGGTAACTTAAAATGTAAAGGTGACGACCAGCGAAGCTGTAAACAACAAACTGTACCTATTGCGATGGTTCGCTCGAGACAATGAGCAGCGAAACTGCGGGTATACACAGCTTCAATTTTTGAAAGGTAAAATAACAACCAACGTAGCTACAAACGACAAACGAAGATGTAAATAACAAACTTTATTGCGATGGATTTCTCGAGACAATGAGGAGCGAAGATGTGTGTACGCAGTTTGAAAGGTAAAATGGCGGCCAGAGTAGCTGAAAATCGCAAAGTGTGAAACGAGGGCTTGTCCGAGTCAGCGAGCAGCGAAGCTGCGAGCATATGCAGCTACAATTCTTAGAAAGGGAGTAGCTATGCCTTGTAAAGCTGCAAAAACGAGGGCATGCTCGAGTCAGCCAGCAGCGAAGTCGCAAGCATTAGTAGCAAAAGTTTTAGAAAAGCAATAACTATGCCTAGTAAAGCTTCAAAAACAAAATTCTAGCGAATTAAAAGGAAAAATGACGAACAGCGTAGCTGCAAACAACAAACTGTGCAACGAGGACTTGTTCTAGTAAGTGAGCATAAGCAGCTGCAATTTTGGAAAGGCAGTAACTATGTTTAGTAAAGTTGCAAAAACAAAAGCGAGGGCCTGCCCGATCCAATGAGCAGTAAAGCTGCGAACATAGACAGCTACAATTTTAGAAAAATTTTGTTGCTGTCTTGTAAAGTTGCAAAAACAAAAGCGAAGACCTGTCAACGAATAGCGAAGCTGCGAGCATACACAGGTACAATAGACTGTTTAGCGAAGATTTTCACAAGTTAGCAAACAGTGAAGCTGCAAGCATAAACAACTACAATTTTAGTTAATACGTTAATACTTAGTAAAGCTGCAACGACCAACGAAACTGTAAACGGTAAACTGTATTGCTAGGGCTTACCCGAGTCAGCGAGCAGCGAAGATGCGTGCATAGCAGCTTCAATTTTAAAAAGGGAGTAGCAACACCTAATAAAGTTAAATAATAAAAATAAAAGCGAGGGTCGAATAGAGAAAGGCAATAACTGTGGTAACTTGAAAAGTGAAGGTGATGACCAGCGAAGCTGTAAATAACAAACTGTACCTATTACGATGGCCCGCTAGAGACAATGGGCAGCGAAATTGCGGGTATACACAGATATAATTTTTGAAAGGTAAAATGAGGACCAGCATAGCTACAAACGACCATCTGTGAAACGAGGGCTTGCCCGAGTCAGCGAGCAGCGAAGCTGCAAGCATTGGCAGCTACAATTTTTAGAAAGGGAGTAGCCATGCCCAGTAAAAATGCAAAAACGAGAGTAAAACCTGCTAACATAGACAGTTACAATTTTAGTAAAGCTTTAACTATGCTAACTAGAAAAATGAAGGTGAATATCAGCGAAGCTGTAAACAATAAACTGTATTGGCTCACCTGAAACAAAGAGTATACGCGGTTACAGTTTTTGAAAGGTAAAATAACGACTAATAAATGTAACGAGGGCTTGCCCGAATCGGTGAGCGAGGACCCAGCAGATAAATACAATAACTGTGGTAACTTGAAAAGTGAAGATGACGACCGGCAAAGCTGTAAACAACATGCTGTACCTAAGATAAATTGACGACCATCGTAGCTTCTAACAACTTTAGAACTACTACAATTTTAGAAAGGCAGTAACTACGCTAGCGAGCAGCGAAGCTGCGAGCATAGGCAGCTACAATTTCAGAAAGGGAGTGTTTATGTTTAGTAAAGTTGCAAAAACAAAAGTGAGGATAGAGCAGAGAAAGGCAGTAACTATGCTAACTAGAAAAATGAAGGTTTCGACCAGTAAAGTTGTAAACAAACTGTGTTGTGATGGCTGGTTCGAGGTAATGAGCAGAGAAGTTGCGAATATACGCAGCTGCAATTTTTGAAAGGCGTAGCTACAAAAGAGAAACTGTGAAACAAGGGTTTGCCTGAGTTAGCGAGCAGCAAAGCTGCAAGCATAGGCAGCTAAAATTTTTAGAAAGGGATTAGCTATGCCTAGTAAAGCTTCAAAAACGAGGGCTTGTTCGAGTCAGTCAGCAGCGAAGTCGCAAGCATAAGTAGCAAAAGTTTTAGAAAATCAATAACTATGCCTAGTAAAGCTTCGAAAACAAAATAACGAACAGCGTAGCTGCAATAACAAACTGTGCAACGAGGACTTGTTCGACCCAGCGAGCATAAGTAGCAACAATTTTAGAAAGGTCTAGTAAAACTCTGAAAATAAAAGCGAGGATTCAGCAGATAAATACAATAACTGTGGTAACTTGAAAAGTGAAGATGACGACTAGCGAAACTGTAAACAACAAACTGTACCTGAGATAAATTGACGACCATCGTAGCTACAAACGACAAAGCAGCGAAGCTGCGCGCTTGGCAGCTACATTTTTATAAAGGGAGTAGCTATGTTTAGTAAACCTATAAAAACAAAAGACAGAAAGTAGCAAAGCTACGAGCATAAACAATTATAATTTTAGAAAGGCAGTAACTGTGCTAGCTAGAAAATTGGAGGTGACGACCAGCAAATCTGTAAACAACAAACTGTATTGCGATGGATTCCTCGAGACAATGAGGAGCGAAGTTGCAACAGGCAGATGACCAGAGTAGCTGAAAACCACAAACTATGAAACGAGGGCTTGCCCGAGTCGGCGAGCAGCGAAGCTGCGAGCATAGACAGCTACAATTTCAGAAAAGGAGTGTCTATGTTTAGTAAAGTTGTAAAAACAAAAGTGAGGATACAGCAGAGAAAGGTAGTAAATATACTAACTAGAAAAATGAAGGTTTTAACCAGTGAAGCTGCGAATATATGCAGCTACAATTTTTGAAAGGCGTAGCTACAAACGAGAAACTGTGAAACAAGAGCTTGCCCGAGTCAGCGAGCAGCGAAGCTTATGCTCGCAGCTACAATTTTTAGAATGAGAGTAGCTATGCCTAGCAAAGCTGCAAAAACAAGGGCTTGCTCGAGTCAGCCAGGAGTGAAGTTGCAAACATAAGTAGCAAAAGTTTTAGAAAAGCAGTAACTATGCCTAGTCAAGTTTTGAAAACAAAATTTTAGCGAATTAAAAAGAAAAATGACGAACAACAAACTGTGCAATGAGGACTTGTTCGAGCCAGCGAGCATAAGTAGTAAGCAACAACTTTTGAAAGGGCAGATAAATACAAAAATTGTGGTAACTTGAAAAGTGAAGATGACCACTAGCGAAACTGTAAACAACAAACTGTACCTGAGATAAATTGACGACCATCGTAGTTACAAATGACAAACTGTGAAACGAGGGTTTGTCCGAGTCAGCGAACAGCGAAGCTGCACGCATAAGCAGCTACTTTTTTATAAAGGGGGTAGCTATGCTTAGTAAACCTATAAAAACAAAGACTATCGAGTAGTAAAGCTACAGTTACAATTTTAGAAAGGCAGTAACTATGCTAGCTAGAAAATTGGAGGTGTCGACCAGCAAAGCTGTAAACAACAAACTGTATTGCGATGGATTCCTCGAGACAATAAGGAGCGAAGTTGCAATACGCAGACGACCAGAGTAGCTGAAAACCATGAAAACTATGAGACGAGGGCTTGCCCGAGTCTGCGAGCAGCGAAGCTGCGAGCATAGACAACTACAATTTCAGAAAGGAAGTGTCTATGTTTAGTAAAGTTGCAAAAACAAAAGTCAAGATAGAGCAGAGAAAGGCAGTAACTATGCTAACTGGAAAAATGAAGGTTTTGACCAGTGCAGCTGTAAACAAACTGTATTGAGACGGTTGGTTCGAGATAATGAGCAACGAAGTTGCCCATATACGCAGCTACAATTTTTAGAAAGGGAGTAGCTATGCCTAGTAAAGCTGCAAAAACGAGGACTTGCTCGAGTCAGCCAGCAGCTAAGTTGCAAGCATAAGTAGCAAAAGTTTTAGTAAAGCAATAACTATGTCTAACAAAACTTCGAAAACAAAATTTTAGCGAATTAAAAGGAAAAATGACTAACAACGTAGCTGCAAACAACAAACTGTGCAACGAGAACTTGTTCGAGCCAGCGAGCATAAGCAGCAACAATTTTAGAAAGGCAGTAACTATCTTTGGAACAATGTAAAAAAGGCAGTAACTATGAAGGTGAAAACCAGTGGAGCTGTAAACAACAAACTGCGATGACCGCGATAGCTGCAAACGACAAACTGTGAAATGAGGGCTTGTCCGAGTCAGCGAGCAGCGAAGCTGCGAGCATAGGCAACTACAATTTTTAGAAAGGGAGTAGCCATGCCCAGTAAAAATGCAAAAAACGAGGGTAACGCCTGCAAGCATAAACAGTTGCATTTTTTGAAAAGCATTAACTATACTAACTAGAAAAATGAAGGTGAATACTAGCTGTCAACAATAAACTGTATTGGCTTACCCGACACAACGAGCATATGCGGTTACTGTTTTTGAAAGGTAAAATAATGACTAATAAATGTAACGAAGGCTTGCCCGAATCGGTGAGCGAGGATTCAGCAGATAAATACAATAACTGTGGTAACTTGAAAAGTGAAGATGACGACCGGCGAAGCTGTAAACAACAAGCTTTACCTAAGATGAATTGACGACCATCGTAGCTACTAACGACAAACTGTGAAACGAGGGTTTGCCCAATTTTAGAAAAGCAGTAACTACGCTAGCTTGAAAATTGGAGGTGACGACCAGCGAAGCTGAAACGACAAACTGTATTGCGATGGATTCCTCGAGACAATGAGGAGCGAAGTTGCGATACGCAGGCGACCAGAGGTTTTGACCAGTGAAGCTGTAAACAAACTGTGTTGTGTCGGCTGGCTCGAGATAATGAGCAGCGAAGTTGCGAATATACGCAGCTGCAATTTTTGAAAGGCGTAGCTCAGGGAGCAGCGAAGCTGCGCACATAGGCAGCTACATTTTTATAAAGGGAGTAGCTATGTTTAGTAAACCTACAAAAACAAAAGCCAGAAAGTTGCAAAGCTATGAGCATAAACAGTTACAATTTTAGAAAGGTAGTAACAATGCTAGCTAGGAAATTGGAGGTGACGACCAGCGAAGCTGTAAACAACAAACTGTATTGCGATGGATTCCTCGAGACAATGAGGAGAGAAGTTGCGACACGCAGACGACCAGAGTAGCTGAAAACCACAAACTATGAAACGAGGGCTTGTCCGTGTCAGCGAGCAGCGAAGCTGCGAGCATAGACAGCTACAATTTCAGAAAGGGAGTGCCTATGTTTAGTAAAGTTGCAAAAACAAAAGTGAGGATAGAGCAGAGAAAAGCAGTAATTATTCTAAGTAGAAAAATGAAGGTTTTGACCAGTGAAGCTGTAAACAAACTGTGTTGTGACGGCTGGCTCAAGATAATGAGCAGCGAAGTTGCGAATATACGCAGCTGCAATTTTTGAAAAGCTATAAACGAGAAACTGTGAAACAAGGGCTTGCCCGACGACTTGTTCGTGTCAGCGAGCATAGATAGTAACAATTTTAGAATGGCAGTAGCAATGTTTGGAATAATGGCAGTAACTATGAAGGTGGAGACCAGTGGAGCTGTAAACGCAGCGATGGCTGCGATAGCTGCAAACGACAAACTGTGAAACGATGGTTTGCTCGAGTCAGCGAGCAGCGAAGCTGCAAGCATAGGCGGCTAAAATTTTTAGAAAGGGATTAGCTGTGCCTAATAAAGCGGCAAAAGCGAAAACAATGGCTTGCTCAAACCAGCGAGCAACGAAGCTGCGCACATAAACACTTACAATTTTAGCTAATAACTATGCTTAATAAAGCTTGCACGAACCTGCAATCAGCAAAGTTGCGACCATAGACAGTCGTAAATCGACAGCTGCGAACAAAAAACTGTATTACGAGGGCTTACCCGAACCAGTGAACATCGAGAATTTTTGAAAGATAAAATGATGAACGTGTAGCGAAGGCTTGCTCGAGTCAGCGAGCAGCAAAGCTACGAGCATAAACAGCTACAATTTTCGTTAATAACTATGTTTAGTAAAACTACAAAAACAAAAGCTGTAAACAACAGACTGTATTGGTAAGGGTTGCACGAGTCAGCGAGCATAAGTAGCAACAGTTTTAGAAAATTGTTAAAAACAATGCTAGAAAGGTAGTAACTAGGCTAAGTAGAAAAGAAAAGGTGACGGCCTGTGAAGCTGTATACAACAAACTATATAGCGAGGACTTGTTCGAGTGATCAACAAGCTGCGAGTGTAAGCATTTATAATTTTAAAAAGACACCATGTCTAGTAAAGTTACAAAAACTAAAGCGAGTAGAGGGATCATGGACAGCTACAATTTTTGGAAGCTGCAAGCATGTGTAGCAACAGTTTTAGAAAGGCCTAGAAAAGCTGCAAAAATAAAAGCGAGGACCGAGCCAGAGAGCAGCGAAGCTGCGAGCATAAACAGTCAGAATTTTAGTTATTAACTATATATAGTAAAGAAAAAAAAAGAATTTTTTCCAATTGACATTCACGTAATCATAAAAAAACGAATTTTAATGTCAAATTTTATGGATATCCTCATAGATATGTCAGACCTTTCTTTGTTTCATGATTTTTATATCACGTTAATAAAACTGTTGATATTTATCCCAAATAAATGTATTTTATAAAACCGATCAGTATGTATCAATTTTAAAATACATTGACATAAATGCATTTCATACGACATCTTAGAAATCAGAGCGAAGGTACATTTTATATTAGCATACATTATTTGTTAATTACGTATGTCTTTGATTCGTTTTTTAATTTACTACCAACTTCCATTTACGTTTGGAATGGAATAAACAAAGACAGAATACATTTTTGTCAGAAATTGACCCAGAAATCAATGACGTAAACACCTAATGGCAAAAATTCGGCCGTACAAATACAAAAACGAGGACTTGCGCGAACCTACGAACAGCAAAGTTGCGAACATAGTTACAATCTCATAAAAGGAGATGCGACGACCAGCGAATCTGTAAAAGCAAATTGTATTGCGAGGGTTAACCCGAGTCAGCGAGCAGCAAAGCTGCGCGTATACGCAGCTACAATTTTTAAATGGTAAAATGAGTACCAGCGTAGCTACAAACAACAAACTGTGAGGGTTTGCCTGAGTCAACAAGCAGTGAAACTGCAAGCATAGGCAACTATAATTTTAAAAGAGAATAGTTATGCCTAGTAAAATTGTAAAAACAAAAGTGAGGGTTATGCATCGAAGCTGCGAGTATAAAAAGTTACAATTTTATTGGGTTGTCACATAAGTTCGTTCGGTTTTTTAACAATTATTCAAAGCAAAATACATTGTAAAATATAAGCTTTTATTATTAACTATATTGTTCAATATTTTGTATCACTCTGGTCCAACGTTCAGACAATTGCATAATGCCATCTCTCAAGAAGACTTCGTCTGTGCTCTCGAAAAATCTCTCAAGATGAATTTTTATGTCGTCCAAAGATGCTAAATTTTTTCGGTTAAGATAATTTTGTAGTGAGCGGAATAAATGGTAGTCAGATGGTACGATATTCGGACTATATGGAGGGTGAGAAACAATATGGTTGGTAGCACTAAAAATTAGGAGAGTGACTGCAAATTACGCTCCGAGGATCCATTATAAATCTCTGATTTAATGAACGTACTCCATTGTTAAAAACTAATGACCACCTTTTACTTCTACAACGTTCATAAATATTTTTTTAGTAATACGATATTGTAATGGTCACTGAATCTTAAAAATATATTATTAACTATCCACATGTCCGTTTGGTCTTAATCACTGTTTTTATTAATTGCCTGCTTTAAATAATTACCCAAACTTTACACAGTTACCTATTAGTTGTTAAAATAATGTATTAATTTGTTTTACAACTTTATTAGCAGCCTTTTTTAAAAATAAATTATACAGAGCAGAGTCTGAATTTTATAAAGCAATGGATTGGCCAGCTGATTCTCCCGATAAACCAAAATGTAATTATATATAAATTAATCCTACCTTTTCACCCCCTGAAATTGTTGTGAAATTACTCAAATTAAAAAAAAAGATATGATTTGCAAAAGATCACCTTTAAAAAATGTTAAATAATCAACACATGACAAAAATAACTTTCTCACGCTAAATGGCAAAAATATGCAGCTTCAAAGATATTCTAGCGCCGGATGAAACGTCACGA